>CM035435.1:46091527-46271527 GCA_020310875.1 Ceratopteris richardii
GCAATGCTTTTTTTTCTTTCTGCTCGGGATGTAGGCCGTCAATCACAATCAGCGTGCGTGATTTCATAGAAAACTTGTGCATTCCCACAATTGTGACGGGAGAACTTCAAACCTTTGCTTATAGCTTGAAGCATGAATGTCCTCATAGGTATACTCACAAACACATATGTTCAATCAAATCACCATGTTTATTTGACTCCCTATGGAATGAATCCAATATCTTTTGTTCACTCAAACAAGACTATAAAAACTTGATAATGCAGGTTGTCTCACTTAAAATACTTGATTTTAGTTAGAGAACCAATGTTTCGATTCAAAAATAGGATCCCTCACACCTAGTTTTCATAGGTGATTGAAGAAGAGATATGACGCGGATTCAAACTGAAACTAAATGCATGAGTTCTCATGCCTAACTCCTCGTTGCATGATGCTCGAAGTTTCAAAAGGAGACGTTTTTCATATGGTCCTAACGTTGGAGCTTCATTTCCAACACTCCTCCTGAAGCTTCAACCTTGAAGGCTTTATCCACATGCCATCATTCCAAGGTCACTTTTCAACTTTGGAAGTTTGGTTCCATCCAATGCTTTTGTGAATATGCCACCACATTGATCTTTTGTACTTATGTGTTGGATTGCACTTTCTTGGCTAATAAATGAAACTATACTTATGTGCAATGCACTTGTTTCATGAGGGAGTTCGTAGGTTTAACTTTGCCTTCATAAAAGTATACTTATATGCAATGCTTTTGTTTTCGTTCAGGATGTGGGAGTGAGCTTCTTCTTTATCATTGACACCAATTCAATATGCATGATCTCATAAACAACTTGTGAACTCTCACAATTGTGATGGGAGAACTTCAAACGTTACCTTGTAGCTTTAAGCATGAATGTCATCAGATGTATACTCACAGACACCTCTGTTCAATCAAATCATCATGTTTATATGAATTCCTATTGAATGTATCAAAGATTTTGTTTTCACTTGAACAAGACTATAACAACATTTTAATGCAGGTTATTGCACTTAAAATACTTGGTTCTACTCAGAGAACCTTTATTTCCAAGATAGACTACTTAATGCTTTCAGAAGACACACGCAATGACCATTGTTCACTCCAAACACACTCTTTTAGCTAAGGAAACTTAAATACACTAAATATAAACAAGTAGTCCAGTTCAAGCCTTGATTCCATGCACTTGGGATTGGTGATCTACCATAGCTATGAAGCTTAGTCCTTTGATGGCCAAATTCACCAGTGTCATTGGAGGTACGGTCATTCTTGATTCCATATTATCTTTTTACGCTTTCTGGGAGGGAATTAATTAATAGTCTCTGTTCTTAAAAGTGAATGTGGGTCTTCTGCAAACTTTCGGAAACTTCTGAATACATTTCTCCGAATTCATGAACTGCAAAGGGAATCACAAGCTCTTGGCTTTACAGGAATTCTCCGAGTGCACTGTCCATCCCTTCCCATTCCGCTATATTTGTTATGAGGATGTAACATAATGAAAGAGACAAGACGAGATGATATTGTGAACAAAGATATATCTACGAATTCCTCTTGAAACTTTCTCTTGAAAATATATAAATCCATGGCCATTTCCCTACTGGAGGGTCATCGGTAAGGAGATTTTGTATAAGTGACAGACACGATCAACATCATAACACGTTCTCCTCATATAACATGAGCCCACGATCTTTTTTTTCCCCAAGAAGGAAGTTCCACGATGTTGGTCAAGCCTAACAGCTCGTCATTCGTTGTAGCAGATGGACACGATTTCTCCAGTTTGCTCCGCATATAGGTGGACAGGATTTCTCCCGGGCATAGCAGATTTCTTTAATGTAAAGGAAGTTCGGCAATAGCCTACTCTCCCGGACTTGAATTAAATTAAGAAACAAAGGTACAATAGAAGGGGACTAGTGCCCACGGGACCCCCCAAATCCCACAAAGCAGGGGAAGCATGATTGAATCCTAGGTTGCATTACAGAGTAGGTTAATCACCCTCTCATCGCCCTCATGCGGGGCCCACTTGGGTTTGAGCTTGTTGTTGATCAACAGAAGGACTTGGTGATGCCTGAAGGGGGGGGGGGGGATTTCTTACTGTTAACAATCCTTTTGCCAAGTAGGAATAGTGATTTCTCAATCGACCACTCCCTGGGGGGATCGCCGAAGTTGAGAGCACAGCTCTCCCGCCAGATTTTCCACAGGACTTCCCCTCTGATGGCGTTCCAGAGTGTCGCAGAGCAGCCCATCGCTTCTCCCAAGAGGACTTGTTTCCAACTAAGCTGATTTTGAAGTCTGATTTTCATTCCAACCGTCTGCCAGATTCTGTAGGAGTTGGGGCAAGTAAGGAAGATGTGTGGGATATCTTCGATAGCCCGGTGGCAGCGTTTGCACCAAGGAGGGGTCCCACAAAGTTTCCTAGCCTTATGGTTGGTCCAAATTCCTCGATGAAGAATTTGCCATAAGAGGACAGACTTCTTAGTCTCTATAAGGGGGTGCCAGATTCCCATGAATTTCATGTCCCACCGAAGCCGCGTCCAAGATAGGCACCACTTCTTGTTGAGGCTGATCTGGTGGTCAGCCGTTTCTTTGATGTTCGGAATTTTGAGTAGGCTATTTCCATTGTGCCATTTGAGACCAAGCGAGTTCGGTGTGTCGTGTCCCATGAGAAGGCGAGTCTTGT
Source organism: Ceratopteris richardii (assembly GCA_020310875.1). NCBI lineage: Eukaryota > Viridiplantae > Streptophyta > Polypodiopsida > Polypodiales > Pteridaceae > Ceratopteris > Ceratopteris richardii. The sequence goes on from CM035435.1 coordinate 46,094,215, forward strand.
GACGATCCCATGCGAGGCATCTGCTTTGCAAAGTGTTCCATTCTTCGTAGGAGATGTTTATGCGAGGGTCAACATCCTCGAAGTTGATCCAGCTGTTGGTGTCATGTTTCCAGAGGTGTTTCCATTTTTTGAATCCTTTGTTCCATAGCTTCTTGGCATTTTGAATGTTCCACGACTCCACACTCCGGATGCCATGTATCGGAAACCAGATAGAGTCGTTTTGTCTGATTCCGGCCGCCCACTTCCAGTCCTCACTAATTCTTGTGAAGCTTTTGACTTTATTCCAGCCCTTCCAAAGGGAGCACACGAGATTGGAGCCTTTCGGGAAGACGGGGATCGGGGAAAATAGCAGGGTCATGATGTCAAGATTCTTCCAGTTCGGGAACCCCATGAGGGCCAACTCATTCTTGTTTCTGAAGATGAGCTTGGCCCACGAGGCCTCCCTATTGCTCCAAGCCTTAATCATCCATTTGGCTGCCAGTTTGTTAGCCATACACCCAATGTCCAGGATACCAAGCCCCCCGCTATCTCTAGGGCTAGTGCAGATGGCCCATTTGATTTTAGGCACCCCCCTTCTGTTATGATCGCCCGTCCAAAGAAAGTTTCTACAAATACTATTCAGCTTGGACAGGCCTTGCTCATTCGGTCTCCAGCAAGAGAGGAAATAGATGGTAGAAGAGAGGAGGAACGTGTTGATAACCATCGCACGCCCAGCGAGATTGATTTGCATACCTCTCCAATAGTTAAGCTTGTTTTCGAGTTTGGCCAACACCCAGTTCCATCGCTGCTCCATAGAGACGCCAAACCCCAAGGGGATTCCAAGGAGTCGAAAGATTTGACCCTGCGGAATGATTTGACAGCCATGATCAATGAGAAGGCCAGGATGATGTCCCACAATAGCCCTAAAGGCGGTCTTAGAGTGGCTGATTATGGATCCAGAAGCATCACAAAAGGTAGCAAGACACCGCCAGAGAGTCTCCAGGCTGGTATTATCATTGTGAACGAACGCGTTCATATCATCGGCAAAAAGCCTCATGATGATTTGACTGTGGTCGTGAGGCAGCCGGAGGCCTTTGATATTGCCAGCCTCCACATGATGTGCCACAAGTCTGCTCAGCCCTTCAGTGGCGATGGCAAAAAGAAGGGGGGCCAGAGGGCACCCTTGTCTAATAGACCTTCTAAGATGGATCGCCTTTGAAAGTTTGCCGTTAACGTTAATTTGGGTCGTTGCGTTTCCGAGAAGGGTCGCGATCATCTTGGTGAATTTCTGACTACATCCGAGATCTTGGAGTGACTGCAGAATGTAGTCCCATTCTAGCCTGTCGTAGGCTTTGTCAAAGTCGATCTTGAGGAAAACCACATCTTGATTAGACTCATTTGCAAATTGAATACCTTCCCAAATATCCATAATGGTTTCCAGGATAGACCTGCCTTTGATGAAACCTTTTTGGTCCTCACTAAGCCAAGATCTCAGGTGGCACGAGAGTCTGTTGGGCATAGCCGATTTCTTGTCGAGTAACGTGCAGATCGCCATAAATATTCCTGGCCGTGCCAGATTATGAGGGAGTTCCTAGGTTTAACTTTGCCTTCATAAAAAGTATACTTATGTGCAATGCCTTTTTAATCGCTTCGGATGTGGTAGTGAACTTCTTCTTTATCATTTACATTGATTCAATGTGCGTGATCTCATACACAACTTGTGCACTCCCACGATTGTGATGGGATAACTTCAAACGTTTCTTTGTAACTTGAAGCATGAATGTCCTCATAGGTATACTCACAAGCACCTCGTTTCAATCAAATCATCATGTTTATTTGAATCCCTATGGAACGCATCCAAGAACTTCTTTTTACTCAAACAACATTATAAAAACTTGTTAATGCAGGTCATCTCACTTAAAATACTTGCTTCCACTTATAGAACCAATGTCTCCAAGATAGACTACTTAATGCCTTCAGTACACACACCCAATGGCCATTGTTCACTCAAAACACATTCTCTCAAAATATCTAGAGGTAAAACTAGACCTTTGAGGTAACCTTAATACACTAAAGTATCTTTCTAAGAAGCCAAATATTACAAGAATATCAAGAGAAAATTTTTCTATTGCCTGAGATCTATCTAGCTCCATGACTTCCAAGAGAGAATGGGAGATGAATAGCTAATTGGAAGAAATCACTCAGTCAAGTACCATGATTGTTTAACAGGGTTTCTACTAGCTTATTGAAACTCCTTAAGTGCTAACACATATGGGATCCTACAAATTAAAACTACGTGGTGTCTTTATATAACCTTGAAAACATTCCTAAACAATATGATGCTCCTTTCTTAAAAAATAGGATCCATCACACCTAGGTTTCATAGGGGATTGACTAAGTGACATGAGGGGGATTCATACTCAAACTAAATGCACGAGTTCTCACACTACAAGAAAACGGGTGTATAGCGACAGTTAAGGCGACACAATTTCGTCACTATAAAAGTGCAAAATGCATTGTAATTAGCATTGCGCGTGGACCGTCGATTAAACGACAAGGCAAACGAAGTTTTTTTGCGACTTGTGGCGCGACGGGGTCTGTGACGCTTGCATAGAGCATCGCTAACAGATGTCACTTATGCGACACTATTTGGTGTTGCATAAGCGACGCCAACAGATGTCACTTATGCGACAGCAACTCTATGCATAGCATCGCTTACGTGATGGTCTATTGACGAAAAAAATTAAAACGTTGGACCGTTCTTGAACCTTCCCGTGGAGGAGCTTGCTGCTATGATTTTTGGTTGTGACCATGCGACTTACAATGAATGCATCACACAGCTTCTCTTTGGTATACTTTATCTATCCTCTTACTTTCTATCACAGATATACGTCTCTCCCTTTAAACCATAATGCATCATATCATGGTTTGGATTTCTCATTTTGAGATTCCACTCTGCTATCGATAGTATGTTTTTCCACGTTCTGGTCATATGGACAACATCTCCTTCTGTGCCCTTATCTCTCTGTCTCTCTCTCTCTCTCCCTCCACATATAACTGCATGTTCATGTGTGCACATCTTTTTGGTATGGCTTTCGTGTGAACACAGAGAAGAATGCTGAATCTAAAGCTTACTTGGAATCATGGGCTTGGTTTTATTTTAGGGATGTCCTTATGCATGAATAGTAGCTTGATCATTAGCGTTTGTGCACATCTAGGTCTTCGAGCTTCTCATATCAGCTATGTAAAGATTGTCCGACCAAGGATGCCACTATGTTTGTTAAATTACATTGATAAAAAGTTGCATTGTATTTTTGAGGCAGATAGTTATGGAGAGATGAACATCAATCCATATGTGTGGACTGATGGGAAGCAAAAGACACAGTTTCCAGCTCAGGTTCTTTGCTTAGATTTAATAATCTCTCATATTACATTAGGTAACTGTCTGAGGCGTAATGAGGTTTTGTTTACATGTAGGCACGCGTACGGGTGAGATGTCAGTGTGCACCATTGACAGAAAGCATATACAAGGGAGCATTAGCAGCGAATTATGTCAATTATTCATAGGAAAAAATCCTATTTGAGTTAAATCATGTGCAGAAAGATAAGCTTATATCTCTTTTCATGAGAAACGCGTTGAGTGTCAGTAGACAGGTTGTGGGTTTACAACATGGGTCCATGTCAGGGGACAAAGGAGAAGATGTTGATGGTTGCAGGCTCGAACAGTAGCTTGATCATTAGCTTTTGTGCATGTCCAGGCCTTCGAGCTTCTCATATTAGTTGTGTAAAGAATGTCCGACCAGGGATGCCACTATTTTTGTTTAATTACATTGATAAAACGTTGCATGGTATTTTTGAGGCAGACAGCTATGGAGAGATGAACATCAATCCATATGCCTGGACTAATGGAAAGCAGAAGACACAGTTTCCAGCTCAGGTTCTTTGCTTAAATTTAATAATCTCTGATATTACATTAGGTCACTGTCTGAGGCGTAATGAGGTTTTTTTTTACATGTAGGCACGCGTATGGGTGAGATGTTTGTGTGCACCATTGACAGAAAGCATATACAAGGGAGCATTACCAACGAATTATGTGGATTATTCATAAGAGAAAATCCTATTTGAGTTAAATCATGTGTAGACAAATAAGATTATATCTCTTTTCATGAGAAACTTGTTGAGTGTGAGTAGAGAGGTTGTGGGTTTACAACGTGGGTCCATGTCAAGGGACAAAGGAGAAGATGTTAAGGGTAGTAGGCTCAAATAGTAGCTTGACCATTAGCTTTTGTGCATGTCCAGGCCTTCGAGCTTCTCATATCAGTTATGTAAACAATGTCCGACCACGGATGCCACTATTTTTGTTTAATTACATTGGTAAAAAGTTGCATGGTATTTTTGAGGCAGACAGATATGGAGAGATGAACATCAATCCATATGCCTACACTGATGTGAAGCAGAAGACACAGTTTCCAGCTCAGGTTCTTTGCTTAGATTAAATAATCTCTGATATTACATTAGGTCACTGTCTGAGGTGTAATGAGGTTTTGTTTACAGGTAGGCACGCGTACGGGTGAGATGTTAGTGTGCACCATTGACAGAAAGCATATACAAGGGAGCATTAGTAGCGAATTATGTGAATTATTCACAGGAGAAAATCCTATTTGAGTTAAATCATGTGCAGACAAATAAGCTTATATCTCTTTTCATGGGAAACTCGTTGAGTGTGAGTAGACAGGTTGTGGGTTTACAATGCGGGTCCATGTCAGTGGACAAAGGAGAAGATGTTGATAGTTGTAGGCTCAAACAGTAGCTTGATGATTAGCTTTTGTGCATGTCCAGGCCTTCGAGCTTCTCATATGGCTATGTAGAGAATGTCCGACCAGGGATGCCACTATTTTTGTTTAATTACATTGATAAAAAGTTGCATGGTACTTTTGAGGCAGACAACTATAGAGAGATGCACATCAATCCATATGCCTGGACTAATGGAAAGAAGAAGACACAGTTTCCAGCTCAGGTTCTTTGCTTAGATTTAACAATCTCTGATACTACATTAGGTCACTGTCTAAGGCGTAATGAGGTTTTGTTTACATGCAGGCATGCGTACGGGTGAGATGTTAGTGTGCACCATTAACAGAAAGCATATACAAGGGAGCATTAGCAGCGAATTATGTGAATTATTCACAGGAAAATCCTATTTGAGTTAAATCATGTGTAGATAGATAAGCTTATATCTTTTTTCATGAGAAACTCATTGAGTGTCTCTAGATAGGTTGTGGGTTTACAACGTGGGTCCATATCAGGGGACAAAGGAGAAGATGTTGACGGATGCAGGCTTGAACAATAGCTTGATCATTCGCTTTTGTGCATGTTCATGCCTTCGAGCTTCTCATATCAGCTATGTAAAGAATGTCCGACCAGGGATGCCACTTTTTTTTGTTTAATTATATTGATAAAACGTTGCATGGTATTTTTGAGGTAGACAGCTATGGAGAGATGAACATCAATCCATATGCCTGGACTGATGGGAAGACAGATAAGCTTATATCTCATTTCATGAGAAACTCGCTGAGTGTCAGTAGATAGGTTGTGGGTTTACAACGTGGGCCCATGTGAGGAGAAAGGTCATATTTAAGACCTGTATCCCTCTCCACAAAGGAGCTTTTATACCCGGTGCCTTAATTATTGTAGGCCTTAACCCATACATACATTTCGAAAAAGTTCTCCAGGCCCCTCAGCTCCATACCCTTTTCTAGGTTTTTGGGAAGACACTAAATGATAAAGGAATTCTTCGGAGGTTAGACCATCTAAAAAGCAAGATGAATTATTGCCAAACCATCATGAATGTGAGGAAAGAACAACTCCTCTCCGTTTACAAACTCTAAACCTAAGCATGCACACTGTTGTCTCAAGTTTGACAATGATCCTTTGCTTCCAGATCATTGCCATCATGGAATTGGATGGACAGCTATGCCTCTCAACAACGGTTGGTATTTCCCCAATAACACATTGAAATTCATAAATTGCTGATCTTCTAGCATTGATTTCTTCAACTAAGGTAAGAAAATTTTCTTGGTAACCATAGTCAAGGATATCACTATGACATGGATTGATAAAAGTTCTTGGAATGAGTTCCTCTTTTCCTGACAGGATTAATCGGATCTGCCTTTCCAAAGTGAGAACTCTCTGAGAAGACAATCTACGATCATCTATAGCAATATGAACTTCTTCAAGAAGTTTTTCATATGTTCTGATTTCATCTGTCAAGTACATGTCTTTCAAGCCAACATTGAACCTTATTTGGAAAAGCCATTCATGTAGAACATTTTGAAGGCATGTTAGGAAATGAACAGCAGTTTCAGTCCCTTTGTGATTGGAAACACTTGGGACAATTCCCGTATGGCAATCTTTTAACCATTTATTGCCAACAGGATACTGTATTATCTCCCTGTCATGCACAACTACACTGCCTAAATATGTGTAGTCTACACCAGGGGGAAAGTTCATATTTAAGACCTGTATCCCTGTCCACAAAGGAGCTTTTATACCCGCTGCCTTAATTATTCTAGGCCTGAGAGCAGGAGAGTCACAATACATATTTAACATTTGAATTTCATGTTTTAGCAACGAAAAATGATTTTCTAAAATCAAATGGCTTTAAAGGATGCCATCTTGCGATAATTTCAGTAAAGCTTGGCCTCCTTGGGTAGATATTAACTGATGACTTAAATCCAACAATTCAGAAATCTCAGCCTTCTCTCTCTCGCTCTCTCTCTCTCTCTCTCTCTCTCTCTCTCTCTCTCTCTCTCTCTCTCTCTCTCTCTCTCTCTCTCTCTCTCTTTCTCTTCTTGATCTCGCGTGTTAATCCCGGCACACATATGCCAGGAGAAATCGAACTTTTTTTTATGTGTGTGTATGTGTCTATGTGTGTGTATGTGTCTATGTCTATATGTGTATGCATGTATGTATGCATATGTGTGTGTATGCATGTGTATATGTGTGTATGCATCATTATGTGTGTATGTGTCTATGTGTGTATGTTTGTGTGTGTGTATATGTGTGTGTATGTGTATGTGTTGCAAGAAAAATGCATGATTTCTTCAAGTTTAAAATAGTATTTTATGCTAAAGAAAAAAAAGGGGCTAACAAACATTTTGATGATGGTACATAGCTCTATCATGGTCTTAACTCGTAACATTCCAAGTGTGAAACAGTGAAGATGTCTCTGAATCTGCAGTGCTACCCTTGCTGGATGAGTTTTCCTCTTTATTGTGTTCAAAGAAATGGCAAGAATGGATTTCTGATCTATGCCTTTGAAATATGTGTTGGAGCATCTTAGAAGGGTCTCCTAGAAAATGAGAAGGGAAAACAAATCATGATGATCGAACTTCCCAGAGTTTTCTTCGTTTTGTCTTACCTCAAAAACCAATTATTTTTTAACAACATTACATTAAAATCAAAACTATAAGAAGAGATCATAATTGTCAAAGATTACCTTTAGCTATTCGATAGGATTACTCTTTGTTGGTGCAGATTGGCAAAATGCATAACTATGAACTGGTTCAATCAATGATGTCACGGCCAGTACACCAAGAGGCTCTAAACCAAGGCCAAGACTCTGCGGATCCTTTGATTTCCAGTCTGCCTCTTCGATGTTCTCCAAAACTTCATAATTGAATTGTATTACATGATTGGCTGTATGTATGCATGTGCATTATGTATGCATATGTGTGTATATGCATGTAAGTATGTATGTATGAATGCATATGCATTATGTATGCATATGTTTGCATGTATGTGTATGTATGCATGTGCATTATGTATGCATATGTGTGTGTATGCATGTCAGTATGTATGTATGTATGCATATGCATATGCATTATGTATGCATATGTATGCATGTATGTTGAATTGTATGTGTATGTATGCATGTGCATTATGTATGCATGTGTGTGTATGCATGTAAGTATGTATGTATGTATGCATATGCATATGCATTATGTATGCATGTATGTGTATGTTTGTGCATGTCTCTCTATGTGTGTGTATGCATATATGTGTGTGTATGTATTTATCTGTGTGTGTATGTGTGTGTATGTGTGCATATGTGTGTGTATGTGTGTGTATGTGTATGTGTATATATGTGTGCATGTGTATGCATTATGTATGTGTTTTTCTGCATGTGCATTATGTATGCATATGTGTGTGTGCATGTATATGTGTGTGTGTATGCATGTATATCTGTGTGTATGCAACATTATGTGTGTATGTGTGTATATGTGTGTGTATGTGTGTGTGTGTGTATGTGTATGTGTGTGTGTGTCTATGTGTGTATATGTGTGTGTATGCATATGTATGTGTGTGTAAGTGTGTGTGTGTGCATACCTGGTCTTTTCCATTGCGTGGCTCTCTCTCTCTCTCGCACGCTCTCTCTCTCTCTCGTTCTCTATTCAATGGGATTACTCTTTGTTGGTGCAGACTGGCAAAATGCATAACTATAAGAAGAGATCATAATTGTCAAAGATTACCTTTAGCTATTCAATGGGATTACTCTTTGTTGGTGTAGACTGGCAAAATGCATAACTATAAACTGGTTCAATCAATGATGTCACGGCCAGTACACCAACAGGCTCTGAACCAAGGCCAGGACTCTGCGGATCCCATTATTTTGAGTCTGCCTCTTCGATGTTCTCCAAAACTTCATAATTGAATTGTATTACATGATTGTCTGTATGTATGCATGTGCATTATGTATGCATATGTGTGTGTATGCATGTAAGTATGTATGTATGTATCCATATGCATGTGCATTATGTATGCATATGTATGAATGTATGTGTATGTATGCATGTGCATTATGTATGTGTATGTATGCATGTGCATTATGTATGCATATGTGTGTGTATGCATGTAAGTATGTATGTATGTATGCATATGCATATGCATTATGTATGCATATGTATGCATGTATGTTGAATTGTATGTGTATGTATGCATGTGCATTATGTATGCATATGTGTGTGTATGCATGTAAGTATGTATGTATTTATGCATATGTATGCATGTATGTGTATGTGTGTGCATGTCTCTCTATGTGTGTGTATGCATATATGTGTGTGTATGTGTGTGTATGTGTGTGTATGTGTGTGTGTATGTGTGTGTATGTGTGTGTATGTGTGTGTATGTGTGTGTATGTGTGTGTATGTGTATGTGTATATGTGTGTGCTTGTGTATGCATTATGTATGTGTATGTCTACATGTGCATTGTGTATGCATATGTGTGTGTATGCATATATGTGTGTGTGCATGTATATGTGTGTGTGTATGCATGTATATCTCTGTGTATGCAACATTATGTGTGTATGTGTGTATATGTGTGTGTATTTGTGTGTGTATGTGTGTGTGTATATGTGTATGTGTGTGTGTATATGTGTATGTGTGTGTGTGTCTATGTGTGTATATGTGTGTGTGTATGCATATGTATGTGTGTGTAAGTGTGTGTGTGTGTGTGTGCGCATACTTGGTCTTTTCCTTTGCGTGTCTCTCTCTCTCGTTCTCTCTCTCTCTCTCTCTCTCTCTCTCTCTCTCTCTCTTTCTCTTGCTCTCATCCAGATCTCGGCACAAATGTGACGGGAGAAATGATATTTATTTTGAACATTCCCGAGCGTCACTTATGCGATGCTCTGGAAAGGAGGACGCATATGCGGCACTATCAAGCTTGCCCTTGCTGCAAATAACGTCCCTAAATTGTGACGCTATTTGCGACGCAGGGATTTACCATCGTATAAGCGACACATGCGTCGCTTATGCGATGTATTCCCTTTGTAATAGCTCGCTTAAGCATTCCCAATAGGTATTATTAAGCATTCCCAATAGGTAATATTAAGCATTCCCAATAGGTAATAGCTTAAGCATTCCCAATAGGTAATAGCTTAAGCAACACCGTCGCTTATGTGACACTAAAATTTTGAAAACAACACCCTCGCTTATGCGACGCTAACGTCGCAAAAGCGACATTGCTCGTTTTTTTCCGATTCGGGGGCATCGCTACGCCCCCCTATTTCTTGTGGTGTCATGCTTGACTCCTTGCTACTTGATGCTCCAAGTTTAAAAGGAAAAGTTTTTCATATGGTTCTCAGGTTGGAGATTCATTTCTAACACTCCTCCTCAAGCTTCAACCTTGAAGTCTTTATCCATGTGCCTTGAAGTCTCTAAATCAATCCTTGGTACTTATGTGTTGGACTTGCACTTTCGTGGCTAGAAAACTATCTCTAATGTGATGGTTATTTACCTCTATATGCTTACTCCTATCATGGAAAATACATTAGAGAAAAAGTTGAACCCTACATGGGCCTTGTAAGGATTCCTAATTTTTATGGAATACAAAGCTTAATCTATGAGGTTAATGGGACATAGAAAATCACTAGTGGGGACCCTTGGATCTTGGCCCATCCAATGATGGACCGCAAATCGGGCTGATCTTATTTGCGTAGTGGATCTGGACCATAGGATGCAAGGCACGATCAAACTGTGCAAGGAAATAGGCACCTATCGGATTAAACAAATCATCCTCAGCCACTAGATGTAGACAAGATCCAATGGTCCGCATGAAAAGGCACTCAAAATCAAAAGGTTTGAAAATAGGCCATTCAATCGATGCTCCAACCCAATGGTACGTATTCCTTGGCGCATTTTTGAAGGAGGATAGATCCTAGCCTTTGAAAATCACACAAATCCAAGGGTTCTTGATGAAAGTTGCCTTGAATTTTGGCATTCACTCTCAACCTTTGGATCTTTAAGCCAATCCAAGGGCTCTAACTCATTTCTGAGTCTTCTAAAACCATTCAGATATCTAAAAGGATGAATTCTTGGTGGTTTTTTCCTCTTTGACCATCCAAAAACAAGAGAAGCTTATGCCTAGCCTATGTGATTAAGGGACTAGAGTGTGTCCACCACCCTCTTCTCATTGGTCCATCACTAATCACCCTTGAATCCAAAAGGCCCAAGGAGGGTTCATTTTTTCCCTAATGAGGATTGGCAGATACATATATACTACTCATAAATTTCACACATGATTGGAAATTGATATTTCTATCGATTCAATTCAACAATACACTTTTTGAGCCACATCAGCTCACAAATTACTTGAACCAATGCTCTCTACTCAGATTTTGTTGAGGATAGAGCACTTACTAGTGTCTTTTTAGCTATCCACGAAATGAACTTCTTTCCCAACATCACTATATATCCACTTGTATTTCTCTTATCTTCGTGGGATCTAGCCCAATAAGCATCTATTTGTGCAAAACATCTTCAAAGGAATAGAAAAGACATTTATCAAATTTCCTTGAATGTATCTAAGTAATATCTTAGTTTCTTGTAAGTAAGGGACTCTTAGTGTTTGCACGAATTGCGATAGTGTACCTACCATATATGCTAGATTTGGTATAGTGATAGTGACATAATTTAATATCTTAGTTGCTTGTAAGTAAGGGACTCTTAGTGTTTTCATGAATTGCGATAGTGTACCTACCATATATGCTAGATTTGGTATAGTGATAGTGTACCTAACATATATGCTAGATTTGGTATAAGAGTGGATCTTGAACTTCATTTCCTTCAACTTAAGTAAAATTTATTTTGACTTCCCTTGCATTGCTCAATGGTTTGCAACTTGTAACTTCATATTTCTTTAGAACATTAGAAATGTATTTCATTTGCATGAGCTAGATACCATTATTCTTGTAAAGGACCTCTATACATAGGAGATACCTTAGACATCCAACTTTTGAGATCTTAAATTCTCCCTTCAATCAGCATTCCCATCTCCTACATCAATTTTCTTTCTAGGTTTGTATATTCATGTAATGTATCTCTTGATACCATTGAATTTCATGCATTGGGAGTAATCAATGAAAATTATTCTCCCACTCCATCTATCCATAGACATAGGATATAGCTATCACATTTCTTCTCTACAAGTGCCTTTAGCTTCCTTAATTGCTAAAATGCATTTGATTTATCGTTTATGCAATTAAACCAAGTCATCCTTATGCAATCATCAATAAAGGTTAGAAGTTATTTATTATCTCCATTTGAGCTCTCCATTATTGCTCCCCAAACGTGTGAATGAAACAAATCAAGTGAATGATAATTGGCATAATTACTCTTTCAAAATGGTAGCCTACTTTGCTTGCCCCATTAGTAAGCTTCACACAAGTTATTGAGATTGTGATGATGAAGATTTGGTAGTCCATTTACTATATTCTTTTTCTTCATGTGTGTCAACCTCTAAGTCATGATATGACCATAGAGCTCTTATACAAAAGATCCAATTCTACTATGGTCTTGCTTCCATCTATGAAGTAGGTTGTGTGTTTGAAATTTGGCTTCACATCCAATGTGAGTAGCCTTCCCTCCTTTATTCCATGGGCCATCAATGTATATCCTTCATTAGGGCTCTTCACAAGGCATCCTTTCCCATAAAATTTAACCTACAATCCTATTTCAACCATTTGAACCAAATAAACAAGATTATCTTTAATTCTTGTAATATTAAGAACATCCGTAAACACTTAGCTTTATGATATCCATCTAGAATGACATCACCTATATGTTAAAAAACATGGGTAGTATCATCACTTATCTCCACACCACCTTTACTCAATTCTACATGCATAATTGAGAACAATTCATTGTTGTAGCTCATGTGATTTCTCTATCCCCTATCAGTATACAATGTATTATATCATTGTGTATTGTAATCACTCATGTGCATCAATGATATCATGCATTTATTTTCATTTAAGGTAGAAGGGTGGTTACATTTTCCTTTGTATGATGAGAAACCTTTGTCACTTTGATAACAATCTCTTGCATAGTGGTCGTACTTACTAGATATGTAACATCCACTTCTGTTGTTTTCGTCTTGAATCTTAAGGTATCTTCTTTGATACTTTCCTCATACTCTATACTTTCCTCTTCCTCTTCCTGAAGAATATTTCGTCCCTTGCTCCTGATTAGAGTCTCCTATTTCTCCTCTTTTTCGATACGAGCATGGAATGCTTGGGCCTCATTGCTCGTTACCTTTGAACCTCAAATGTTGATCTCCTTGGTGACCATCAAAGCAACTAATGCTCAAAGTCAAGAAGAGTTTCTCTGCTATATATAGAAGTTGTGAAATAATTCTCATTCTCATCATCCGTAATTCCACTTAATGTGTACGAACTATGTCATCATCATCTATAGAGAATGGTTCTCTAATTATGCAGCAAAGTCTCTTGGTACCATGAGACTTGGTGACTCTTACCAGTGTGATGTTGTGGGGATTGGAGATGTGGTTGTTCAGTTCATTGATGGTTCAAAATTAACTATGCATAATGTACGCCATGTACCTCAGTTATCATGCAATTTGATGTCAGTTGGTCAACTTGATGACCTTGGTTACAAGGTGTTCTTCTATGCTCAGTCCTTTCGCATATCAAAGGGCAATATGGTTATCGCAAAAGGGAGCAAAGTTGGCTCACTTTATCCTTTATTTGTATCATAGAAAGAACAGTTGTTAGCTGTTACTGAACAGCCTATGGCTTGTATTTGGCATGGTCATTTGAGCCATATATCTCGTAGTGGAATGGAAAATCTTTCTCGTTCTGGCTACTTACGTGTGTTATCTTTCTCTGATTTTTCATTTTGTGAGCATTTCAATATGGAAAGCAAACCAAAAATGTGCATAGAATGCACATTGACTCTTCAATTCAGCCTTTAGATCTCGTTCATATAGATGTGTGTGGTCCTATGCCCACTAGGTCCTTAGGTGGTTCTTTTTACTTTGTCACTTTCATAGATGATGCTACTAGAAAAGTCTGGGTATATCCTATCAAATCAAAGGATGATGTATTCCCTACTTTCAGAAAATGGCTTGTTTCACTGGAGACTAAAAAGGGAACTAAGCGTAAGGCTTTATGTTCAGATAGTGGGGGTGAGTATACCTCACATGATTTCAGCCTTTTCTGCCAATCTAGAGGGATTCGTAGAGAGTTTATAGCTCCTTCTAACCTAGTACAGAATGGTGTAGCTGAGAGGATGAATAGAACTATTCAAGATAGAGTAGTCTCTATGTTGCATCATGCAAACCTCTCACAAGGTTTTTGGGCAGAAGCAGCATTGACTGCAGTTCATGTGGTTAACCTTTCACCTAGTACTGCCAAAGGTCTTAAAGTGGCCCAAGAGTTATGGACAGGGAAACCACCATATCATGATCATCTTCGAGTTTTTGGGTGTGAATCATATGTTCATATACCCAAGAATCTTAGACAAAAGTTGGACCATAAGTCAAAGAAATGCATTTTTCTTGGATATGGTCGAGAAGGACAATTTGGATATCACTTATGGGATCCTGAAACACAATCACTGATCAGAAGTAATGATGTCATTTTTAATGAGTCTAAGATGTATAAACAACCCATTAAGTAGGTTGAAGTGAGAAGAGTGGTGTTTGAGGATACTAGTCCTCCGGTTAGCATGCATAAAAATGCTGCACATAGGGATGTTCAAGAGAATGTCCATTCAGATCAGTCTACACATGTTCTTGTTCAGCAACCATTGAGACGTTCTGCACGTGTCTCACATCCACCTGATAGATATGTTCCAGGTTTAGATTTTGTTATGCTAACAGATGCCGGTGAGCCTTCTTGCTACAAAGAGGCTATGCAGACAGAGGATCATGTCAAGTAGGAGCGTGCCATGAAGAGTGAGTTACATTCTATTCACAAGAATGGTACTTGGGACTTATTACCTTTGCCAAAAGGCAGGAAAGCTTTACTATGTAAATGGGTATATAAGCTAAAATTCACATCGGATAGTGCTTCTCCAAAATATAAAGCACGACTTGTTCCAAAGGTTTTTAAGCAACAACATGGTGTTGATTTTAAGGAAACCTTCTCTCCAGTGGTCAAGATGACTACTTTGTGCACATTGCTTGGATTCGTTGCAATGGAGGACATAGAGCTAGTCCAAATGGATGTGAAAACAACTTTCTTGCATGGAGATCTTACAGATGAGATCTATGTGGAACAACCAGAGGGTTATGTACTTCCTGGCAAGGAAAGTCTAGTTTGTAAGCTCAAGAAGAGCTTGTATGGACTTAAACAGTCTCCTAGACAATGGTACCCAAACTTTGATGCTTTTATGAAGTCCCAAGGCTATTCTCGGAGCAATGAGGATCATTGTCTCTACACAAAGAGATGCTCTAATAGCAGCTTGATATGCTTGATACTTTACTTGGATGATATGTTGATTGCTGGGAAGTCCTCTTATGATTTGTCAGTTCTCAAAAAGAAGTTGAGTCAGACATTTGATACGAAGGATTTGGGGGATTCTAAACATATTCTTGGCATGCGCATTACTTGTGATAGGAGTAAAAGATGCATATACTTGTCTCAAAGTGAGTACATATCCAAAGTACTTCACCGGTTCAATATGCAGGGTGGAAGGCATTGAGTACACCTTTACCGACATATGTGAAATTGAGAAAGGATGAATGCCCCAAATTAGATGAGGAAAAGGAATTCATGACCAAAATTCCCTATCAGTCTGTTGTTGGTAGTCTCATGTATGCTATGCTAGCTACGAGACGAGACATTGCATTTGTAGTGGGATTTGTCAGCAGTTATATGTCTAAGCCTAGAAAGAAACATTGGGAAGCGGTCAAGATGATTTTGAGATATCTG
This sequence comes from Ceratopteris richardii, assembly GCA_020310875.1. Lineage (NCBI taxonomy): Eukaryota > Viridiplantae > Streptophyta > Polypodiopsida > Polypodiales > Pteridaceae > Ceratopteris > Ceratopteris richardii. Next base: position 46,109,922 of record CM035435.1, read on the forward strand.
AGTGGCACTAAGGAAAAGTTTCTATGCTTAGGTAGAGGGAAAGCATCAGCATCGTTGGTCTTTAAGAGACCCTTTTACAAAGGGTTCTTGAAGCCATAACAGTTGCCATTAGCTTTCTCATAAAACTTATTCCCGAATACGTTGTTTGGTTCCCCTCTAGGAGTCCTATACCGTGAACAATGTCCTTGGAATGCAGAAGCTACAACGACGCCATTGGGGCTCTTTTGGTCGTATCAAAGATTGGGGTCCTTTTGGTCTTATCAAAGAGATTTACAGAGGTTAATATGGAATATCTAACTTTTCACTTGACGTTTTGCTATATGTTTGGCCTAATCCCCCCTTTTGGAACGGCCCACTCCAATTTTAAAGTGCAATGGTGCTGGGCAATGACTCTACAATAACCTTAAAAAAAAAATCCTTCATCATGCTTTCGTCGTCTAAGACTCTTCCGGGCTGTTACTCTTGAGATTCTAAATTCTCCTTGTGTCTCAAGCTCATTCAATAATTTCAGGGTCTGAAGGTCCCATCTCAGAATGGATCTAATGCACTTATTCTTTATCCCATAAGTATAATGATGCCTCTAGGCAAGCATATCATCAAATGGCCCCAGATAGGATGCTTTCACTTATTTTCTTGCCGCCTATCCTTTCTTTCTTTGCCACTCGACACTCATAGACTTGTTCTGGATCTTAACGTTATATGAGTTCTTGGACTTTCACGAGTTTTTGGGAGTAGCGCATGTGGAGCGATATATCCTCTTCGCTCCACTGATTTCCTGGAATAGCGATATCTCCTCTCTATGGTACTAATGCTCTTTATATTTAGACCTTGAGATCCTCCATAGACCAATAATTCTGTCTTATCACACGCTTTGCGGTCGTCAAACCCAAACGTCACTTCTTGTTTGAAAGAAAGATGGAGACCTAGTTTTCTTTTGATTTTCGAAATATCTTCCTTTTTTCTGTCGTGACTTAGCAGACAAAATTTTCGTAGTCAACATGAATTATGGGTCTCTATTCGTTTCATCAATCTGAAAATTTTAAGTTTACGTATTAATTTATGCTATACACAAACAGACAGAGACAAACACACACACGCACACACATACATACATATATATATATATATATATATATATATATATATATATATATATATATATATATATATATATATATATATAGAGAGAGAGAGAGAGAGAGAGAGAGAGAGAGAGAGGATGAAAAATTCTTAGATTTTTATACATATTGAACGTTTTCTACTTGGTTATGTTTAGAATCATAAAACTATAATATTATAAATAATATAAAACGTGGAATTGAATGACTTTTAGACGTCGGAATATCGTTAATAGTTTGAAGGATCCCACACTATGGGGATGAAAGGTGACTGTCCCTAGAAGCTATTATTATCGAAAGAATGCTCGAGAACATTGTTGATTAGACCTCTTAATGTTGATATTTTCATGCTTCACCCTTTTGTCCAAAGCTAGTGTGACTCTCATTATAGCACCTATATCCCACATGCAAGAACATGAACGCTCTACTCCATTTAAGAGTGCTTCTAATAACTATATCATATATCCCTCTTCACACATTATTCATATTTCATTTCATTTTCTCCCTCTCTTGTATCATATATGTTGTTCTCCTAGTGTTTGAGAGCTCTTATAGATCCGTTTTTTGTATCAATTGAATGCTTATCGATAAGTTATTTTAGAAATGTCTAGTTCATTTAATACATGATGTAGTGTAGGAACGAAGACAATATCTATCGTGACCATATTGTATGGTTTAAGCATTATTAAATCCTACAAAAAAATGATTACTAATTCTTTTCAAGCCCCATATATAAGGATTAGACACTTCTTTCTCCTAAAGAGGAACAACTTTTCTATGGTTTGCACAAATACAATCTTCATCATCTAATACTAATGGAGAGGAGGATCAAGCTTTAGAAAAAATAGCTCAATGCATATGAGCAGAACAAGGTTGCCGCTCCATGAGCAACACCAAATACTAAACCAATAGAAGGCTTAAACAATGAAAGGCTTCATCAGCAAATAGTGAACAAACGAAGCAAATGATTGAAGCCTCTAAGGACATCATGAAAGGCCACTGAAGGAGAATAGGGTCAAGGTGTACACAAAAGAGGCATACCTAAATAAAATACTAAAGAACAGAGGAAGAAGGCTACAACTACTCTAGCAAATTGATTAAAGGAGTGCACATGCAACACAAACAAAGGTGGAAATTGCAAATGGATCAAAAGCATTACCTACCCGAGGATGTAAACCCTTCTACATGTATAAGGATCCTATATGTCTCTAGATCCTAAAAACCACTTGGATCCAAAATGTCCAAGTATATTTCTAGGAATATCATACGTACCTCAATCCCAAGCATGGCGTATATCCTACCAGCATGGATCCCATATGGCCAATGAATGACAAACCTCATGAATGCCATATGTCCATGAAACCAAGGGATATTATATGTCCACAATTGGATGCTATTTATCCACGTTATGTATAAGGATCCAATATCTTCTTAGATATAAAAAACCAATGGACTAAGGGATGCTATATGTCACTAGTTCCTCACTTTAGATATACACGACTCCTCAAACGGAGGAGGATGTTCAAAGTTTTATGCTCCGCCATTTTGTTCAAATCTAGTTTCAATCTCATACTATCACATATATCCCACATCCAAGGAGACTTCCCTCTATAAAGAGGGCCTCACTTCATTGCCATATTCTCATTCACTCTAGCCCATCAACAACAATGCTCATCCTCTCCTCCTGGATTCTCCATGCCCATAGAGCATCTTATGGAAGTCATTTTGTTTAATTCATCATGTTTTATTATATTTTATTTATTCCTCCATAATACGGTAGCATTATTTGTTTTCTTTCAAAAGGAATTTCAACAATAGTCTACTCTCCCAAACTTCAACTAATAAAAATAAGAAGTGTTCAAGTGAAGCTCATAGTACCCATGGGACTCCCAAATCCCACGAAGTGGGGATCCCTTAAAACTTGTTAGAAGACATTACAAAGACGGTTGAGAAGAATTTTTTCTCCCTCATGAGGGCCCCACTTGCTTTTAATAATCTTGTTCTCAAGGAAAAACACTCTATGATGTATGTGTGAGTGTGATTTTCTATATATATATATATATATATATATATATATATATATATATATATATATATATATATATATATATATATATATATAGTTGAAGTAAACCTCTTAAATTGTTATACGTATTGAATGTCTTCTAGGTGGTTATGGTTAAAGTTATAGAAGCATAATTTTTAAATAATATAAAAGGTAACATTCAATGATTTCTAGACGTTGTGATATCGTCAGTAGCTTTACAGATCCCAGAATCATCTCCATGAATATTGGGATGAAAGGTGTTTGTTCATAGGAGTGATTATCATCTAAAGAATGCTCTAAAACGTTGTTGATTAGACCTCACCTCTTGATGTTGATAGTTTCATGGTTCACCCTCTGGTCCAAAGTTAGTTTATTCTCACGCTGGCACATATATCCCACATGGAAGAAGATTAACCTTGTACTCTTCCACTCCATATGAGGAGTGTTTCTAAGAACTATATCATATCTCCCTCTTCACACATTATTCATATTTCATTTCATTTCTCCTTCTCTTGTCTCATATATGTTGTTCTCTAAGAACTATATCATATCTCCGTGTTCACACATCATTGATATTTCCTTTAATTTTGTCCTTCTCCTGTATCATACATGTTCTCCTAGTGTTCGAGAGTTCTCTTGTCGATCCGTTTTTTTTATGAAATAAAGTGTGTTTAAGCAATACAATCTGCAATAAAGTAAGTGCTTGTTAGGACTTTCAATCATTTCATTAAACCTTTTCAATTGGAAGAGTCACTTCAATGCTTGAACACAACTAAGAGAGGCAAGGTGCATGCTTGAACACAAGTAATACAGAAGAAGTAAGAGAGGAAAGGTGCATGCTAGAGTCTTAGTGCAGCTCATATGTCAGGGACGAAGAGGAAATAGCCAATGCATGTATGCTCTAGATAGGACAATGAAAAGCCATGTTCTATGTTTTGCTCAAATGGTGGAAAGAAAGGTGATTATTTTTAGCCTCCAACTTGCAAAAGTAGAGCCCATCCATTTGATTGCACAAATGAAGGAATAGAAGAAAGCGAAGATTGCATAGAAATAGAAATGAGTGAATGTGGAAGAAGAGATAATTGCCTTGAGAGACATGCATGCCAAGGGTGAGAAGGATTGTTGCGACATGTACTTGTATTTGAAACATCCAAGTACAAACATGTGCATCGCCCATGTCCGGCCACGCCTTTACTTACTCAATGGTTAAGAACGTGTGTGTCTTTTTGCACATCAAAGAGTCAATATTCAATCATATGGGAATGCATTATGCATTCAAAAGAAGGTAGAGGGTGTTCTGAAGCTTCATGACCACTTTGCATAGTTGCAATGTTCAACACACATTAGACAAAAAAACATTCACCAAATGTATAGTAACACTAGGGAGATATAGGTCTATAAAAATATAGAAGGTACACAAGAAAGGTACACCTTTCCATCTCAGAAAAAAAGAGGAAATACTGTGGAACGAGAGACATCACTATCATGCCTCTGTGTGCTAAATTTAAAGAAAATGGAGCTAATACAATTTACATGCTTCATCTCTTTGGATTCTGTTTTACAGGTAAGTTAAAAGGAGTTTCATAAAAAGTGCCTATTTCTTTAGATTCTTTGCTTCTTTTCATCAGCGATTCACTAAATTCTATTGATGGTGACATCATCACTGATGCTACTCCTTTAGGTCCTAAATTTAGGAAAATGCTCTTCTGATGCTTCAGCTTTTTGTGCGTCCTTTCATTATGGGATGATTATTTTAGAAATGTTTAGTTCATTTAATAGATGGAGTGTAGGGACTAAGAGTGTCTCTATGTTGACGTTATTATATGGTTTAAGAATTATTAAGTCCTAAACAAAAAATCCTTTCTAACTTCCTTTTAAGCCCCATACATAGGGATTAGCGACTCCTTTCTCGTAAAGAGGAAGACCTTCTCTATGGTTTGCACAAATATGATCTTTTCATTGTCTAGTAGTAATGGAAAGGAGGATCAGGCTTCACAAATTATAGTTCAATGCATAAGAGGAGAACAAGGCTACAACTCCATCGACAACACCAAATACCGAACCGATAGAAGCCTAAAACAACAAAAGACTCCATTAACGAACAACAAAAAAGACGAGCAAAGGATTGAAGGCTATAAGGACATCATAAAAGGCCACCGAAGAGGGCTAAGATCTATACATAAGATGCATAGCTAAATGCATACTAAAGATCAATCTCTACATATTCTATCTATGTACACCTAGTGAAGAGAAACTTTATTCTCTCTTGAAGGTATTGAATCTCGTATCCCTAAAGTGCTCTAGCATTCACAAATATATCAAAGCAACACACAATCAGGTCACGTGATGAATGTCACATTGGGAAGGCACAAAGACAAACATTCAACCACAAAGGCTATATCCATAAAAACGTATTGGACTTAGTACATATAGATGTATGGGGGCAAAGCCAATAAGCTTATTTGGTAAGATGAATGTATTATGTGTCATTTATTGATGATTATAGTAGATGGACTATCCTTTACTTTATCAGAAGTAAGAATGAAGTCTTTGATTGCTTCAAAAAATATCTAGCACATGTGGAGAATCATACAGCTAGATCACTCAAGAAGCTTAGATCTGATTGAGGGGGGAAATACGTATCCAAGGATTTTGATGAGTTCCTATAGGATAAAGGCATCAACAACGAAGTAACTTCTAGGTACTCTACTCAATTGAACATGATTGTAGAGAGAAGAAACAAGACATTGGTTTGATAAGCTAGAACAATGCTTGAAGAAAAGAGGTTGTCGCATTATCCATGGGTAGAGGCTATTTCAACTACTATGTACCTTGTCAATAGATTACCATCCAATCACTCCAAGGTATGACTCCTTGTGAATCATGGTATGGAAGAAAACCTATTCTTGGACATTGCAAGTTGTTTGGATGATTAGCTTATGCTCATGTAACATCACAAATAAGAGGTAAGCTAGATGAAACAACAACAAAAGGAGAAATTATTGGATATGATTCAATTTAGATGGGTTATAATCCCTATAATCCTTTAACCAAAGAATTCACTACAAGTAGGTATTTTGTGTTTGAATAAAACAGTTCTAGGTATGATGAAGACAAACAAAAGGTAACTCTACCATATGGTCTTGATTATGATATCCATCAATTAGGAAGCAAGCATGATACACAAGTCTAAGATTCAAGGAGTGATATAGATGATGGCAAAGATGAAAGGGACAATGATTCCTAGCTATGGAAGTCAAGAGGAAAAGAAAAATTGAAAGACTATGGAGAATGCCCCAAGGAAGCACATATAACGTCAACATGGTAGAAAAGAAAAGTAGAAAGGTATGGATATGATTCCACATTTGTTATAAAGCATTCAATCTATTTGTAAAAGGACTCAGTTTCAAAAGAGCCCTGAAGCTATCAAGAGGCAAAGGGAAACCCTAATAAGGAAAAGGCTTTGAAAGAAGAAATAGATTCCTTGAAGGAGATGGATACTTCGAATTTGCTTCCAATGTCACCGAACTTGTAGATGGGTATTTAAACTTAAAACAAACTCAAAGAAAAAAATTTCTAGGTACAAGGCAAGATTAGTTATGCTCACAAACTCATTTTATATACTATGAGGAAACATTTTCACTAGTTTCCCAGATGACTACAAGCCAAACATTGATAATTTTTGCTACGGAAAGAAATTCGAGAACCCTCTAACTGAATCAGAAAAACTCATTTCTAACTGGTTGGGTAATTGATGTGGTATACATGTCACAAACTCCATGTTTTGGAAACCCAAATCATGCATCTTATGTTCATAAACTTAAGAAAACATTGTATGGATTGAATCAAGCTGCTAGAGCTTGGAATTATAGGTTGGTTACATACCATCAAGATCAAGGGTTGAGACCTAGCAACATAGATCCTTCCTTATCCATCAAACATGATCAAAATGAGGTTATCTATCTATGTGTATATGTAGATGACATTATTGTGACAAGTTATGATCTCAATGTCATTCAAAGCATAAGGAGACACATGCGAGTGGAGTTCAAAAGCAATGCATCAGGTGATCCCACATATTTCTTTGGTATGCAAGTGATTTATATAGATGAACGGATGTATCTAACTTAGAGAATATACATTCAAGATGTAGTTATTAAGTTAAGAATGGAGAACACCAAGATTCAAGTAAACCTTTAGGATTGAATCATAAACTAAGTGTTTATGAAGGTGACAAGAATAATGATCCTAAAGAGTATCAAGTCTTAGTAAGTAGGTTGATAATGCTACTCATATAAGAACTGACATATCCTATAGTGTGGGGGTACTTATTCAACTCATGCACTCACCTAGAAGACCACACATGGATGCTACAAAGAGAGTTCTCAAGTAACTCAAAGAAAAACTTAATGAAGGTTTATTCTATTGTTCTTCTTCAAACTTACCTATCAAAATCTATTGAGTTGCAGATTGGGCAGGAGCAAAGGATGATAGAAGAAGTACCTTTGAATATTTAGCATTTGGAGGTTAAAAATTGCTTTCTTGGAGTTCTAAGAAGCAACCAATAGTTTCTTTATATTCAACTAAATCAAAATATAGAGGTCTAACATTTGCAACCCAAGAAGCAATATGGCTCAAGGAGTTGTACTCAGATTTAGGACTTGTAAGTTCCAAACCTCACATACTTGAACATTATGTAAGTTCCATGCACAAAGCTACAAAACCATTTTTCCATGCAAAGAAAGAGCAAATAGAGTCTCATTACCACTTTTTAAGAGATAAACGTATGTCAAAGGAAATGGACATTTTAGTTGTTCCTATTGAGAAGCAAATAGTAGACATGATGACAAAGGCACTTGGTGGGATAAAGTTATGTAGGTTCAAAGCTATGGCACGTATTCAACCTATCAAAGATTTAATAATCAAGCTTAATTTAGCTTGAAGGGAGTTTTGAAGCACCAAGATCTCATTAAGCTTGAAGAAAAATTTGCCATTCCAACTAACATATGCATAGTGTTAACATGTACCTTTAAAATAGCACTTATGTGCACACCTTTTATTGTATTATTTGATTGATCACTTATGATGTTTTTGTTATAATGTTGAAGGTATTTACCTTTGTAAAATGGTGAGTAAAAGGCCTAGAAGCCTTGATTTAGGAGTTGGCAAGATTTATTCTCATTCAATCAATCGAAAGGTAGTTGTAACTCCAACTTTCTCTTTTCCTAGATTCTAGGAAACGATTCCAATTAACTTAAACTACCAAGTCCACCTTTATTCAAATTCAAATTTAAGAGGGAAAGGTGTGGATAGATGCTCAAGTAAGGAATTCCAATCACGTGTAAAATACATCGAAGAAATATAGATACATTTTTTGCCATCATATTCTTGCTCCTTCATCTCTACTCCTTCCTAAGGCCCAATCACCTTGCACAGGTTGTTGCTCTCTCTATAGAGCTTAAAATCATGTGATTAAGCATTCATTGGAACTTTATCCATGTCTAGTTTATGTGTAAAAATATTCAAGTAATCTAGTTAAGTTTATTAAGAGAAAATGTAGTTCTATAGTTTGAGGGTCATGGTCTACATATCCTTGAAAAATCGGGAGGACATCGAATTAGTGTTAAGGATATTTCTCCTTTCTTAGTTGATATCAATTATGGCTTTTATGCATTATAGCAAAAAAACCCTATGTATGATGCTCCCTTAAGAGGAATGTTTCCAATTTTGACTACGGTGGCTACTCTAGGTCTTTGAAATCATAACTTTCATCCAAATTTAGAAGGTTTTTATGAGCTAGTGAAGGTACAAGACTTCTTATTTGTATCAACTTGTTCTTTTTGATGTTCCAAAGTACCTTTTGGGTTTTATTGCACTTACTACAAGCCTAAAAGGCCTACTTTACATATACAGAGAACTAGGGCATGCTTTGTGCAATTTTTCTAGACAGTCTTCACGAGTTGACAACCTACTTCCAAGCCTCACCAAGCTTCTACACCTTTTAGATAGAAGAACCAAAATGGATATGCACTGATGCTTGACATGAAACCCATCTCTTGCATGGCAAAGAAGCAACCTAGAGTTGCCCTCTCATCCACTGAAGTTGAATATAGGGTATTAACTCAATTTAAGAAGTTAATGTTTGAGTTAAACTTTCATGTTCTGAGAGATCCATGTTCATTCTTGAGTTAATGGATCTCTCAGAAGTCAATTTAAGATTCTTGATTAGCCATATCTTCCTCAATTCTTGTAATATTTGGCTTGCTAGAAAGCTAATCAAGTTATCTAAATTCCGTTACAGTATCACATCACTTCTTTGCATATTCTACGAGATCCAAGTTGAGGAGTGAATAGGTGCCTATTTGTGTACATCTACTTAAGAGCAAATTTAATATGTCTTGAAGGTATTGATTCTCCAAGAAGGACTAAAAAGTTTAAGTGAAATAACTTGCATTGGAAAGGAATAAGATTCTATCCTATGTGTGCAAAAATTCTTTGGTTAAGGGTTCGTATTCCTAGACATTGCATCATTTCATTAAGAAGAGGTTCTGTGAAGTTGCCTATGAGGACACTATAGCTCTCATGCTACCACATATATCCCACATCCAAGGATATTTGCACTCTATAAGGAGGGCCTGACTTCACTCTAGCCCATCATCAAGAGTGCTCGTCCTCTTCTCATGGAGTCTCCATGCTCATAGAGCTTCTTATCTATGCCATTCTTGCTTTATTTAATTCATCATGTTTTATTGTCTTTTATTTCTTGCTCCATAATCTCGTAGCATTATGATTGCTAAGTGAAATAGTAATCTTCTGCAATTCCAACACTTGAAACCTTTGAAACTTCATTCTTTGTAAGTTCATTTTATGAGACGAAGGAATACCACGGATGCGGTCAGGAATAGTTCACGCTAAATATCTTTCATTCTATTTTCGGATTATGTTTTTAAATTAATTTTCATTGTATTTTCAAATTCTTAATAATTGAACTTCGTTGAAGAATATATAAAGTTGTTTTCATTATCTTTCATAACCAAGCTCGCATTCTCTTTCATTGTCCACTCCGACATCACGACGAAAATATTAGTATTCTACATAACAATGCGATAACAAATGTAAAGTTAAACCTTCGGACTACTTCACGATCTCAGGATTAAACACGAATACTTATTGAGATTTGCAAGTTGCTCGACAAGAAAGATTCCCGCGAGAGCGCCAAAGTTGTGTCCAATATCGTGTGCTTGACCTCATCGTATATGTCTTTCACTAGCAGCACACATGTTTACCGATGACCTTTCAATGCAGATATGTCACAAAGTATGCATGACCTTGGACTTATATATTATCACGAGGACATGCCTGACCTCTATTACTTGTTCATAACCATTGGGTGAAAGATCTTAGCTAACAAGTCATACATATGTAGCCTATGATCATTTAATGGAGAAATGGTACAAGTTCACGCATTTACACATTTTCAAGAGGAAATGAAGGACCTCTGTTACTTGCTCATAGTCATTGGGTGAAGGAACCAAGGCAAGAAATCATACGTATATGCCCTTTCGCTCGAGAGCAATAGACTGAAGTACACTGAAGTAAATGTTTCACTTCACAATAGCATCCTCAAAAATCAATTTGTCTCCATCGGTCAAACAAGAAAATCCAAGTAATCTTTCCCCAACATCCAACAAGAATCGTTTACTTTGTCTTTCTACCAATAATAAGGCGTCTTGTGTCAAGATATTACCAATCATAATAATACTTCCTCTTTCTATAATTTGCTAACCAAGACCAGACTAGAGACAAGATGACAAAGGGTTCTGATCACATAGTAACCCACACATCGGAATTTCACTAAGATTAGAAGTCCAAAAGAATCTTAATATCATTGTAGGATCTCAATGCACTCACAGTTGTGTATTCTCTTAAAGTTCATCTCATTAAGAAATCAAGCAAAGAGGAATCAGTGATTCTTGGACTCCCGGGAAGGTTAAAGAACGTATGGGCTTGGATTGTTCTTAGTTCTTGCACGAAAAATGTTTACCCTGTTTTTTTTTTTGCACAAAGTGTCTACTTTTACGAGAAATATGGATGCGAAAAATGTAGTATTATGGAAACATTTAAAGAATGCATGATGTTATTCTCAAAGTGGTCAAGACGTTGGTTAAGATAAGCTAGAATTATCATTTGAGATTATAAACCGTTTGAGTTGAGAATTGGAATAGATTCTAATCCATAATTTTAGCTTCTATAACATACTTTAACATCTACTTAGATTTTCTCTCAATTTATGAAACGATATTACCTGATTCAAGTGAATTTCCTATGCTACTTTGACATCCATGATGCGCTAGACAACCTGCAAGAATGGTCCAAACAACTCTTTGAATAAAAATATTAGTATGACTATCATTAAACAAGAGAAAATACAAACGGATGGCATGTCGAAATCATATGAGATAAACGGTAAGGTTCATGATACAAGAGATATTGTCAATATGACCACGAACTTTTCATATGAAAATGTAAACATAGAAAATGAAAATGATAATCAGGATATATTCATATGAAAATGAAAACATAGAAAATGAAAACATTCATCAAACAATACTCTGTTTATTTAATTATTTTCTTATCATGGATAAAAATGGGCATGCAAAACGATCTATTGGATAACGATATTCTTTCCTTCAGTTTTTGTAATATATATATATATATATATATATATATATATATATATATATATATATATATATATATATATATATGCTTCTTTATCGCACTATTGGCAAGTCAAATATTCTATTTATGTTTTCTTTCAATGTTCAAAGGACCATGGAAGGTGTTCATGTGGATATAGACTATGATCTTCTGGATGGTTTTTTCATGTAGGTCCACTTCTTGAAATTAAAACAGCTTGAGAGTCTATATTTTTATGAGCTCATAAGACTGTTGGAGTTTGAGGTCTGTGAAAGCCCACAAACAGCACAAGGAAGAAGAAGAAGAATTTGAAGGAGAACACACAATACTGCATGTATTAGCAAGTGAATGTGCAAAGATATGTAATCACACATCACTACCAAAATATATCAACAAATCCCCCATGAGAGTGATCCGGTGAACAAAGAGTTGGCACTCATGTATAAGGAAGTGCCAAGTTACGTGGAATCAATCCACAAAAAGAAGTAAGCCCAATGATTTGTGGAAAGCATTCGAATGTTCTCCTGTGTGGGAAAATATGCCAAATTGATCTGTTTAGTAGAGATGTTCTCAGGATCTTCAGTGCATGCACAGACAGAGGTAGAAAGAAGACGAAACAGGAATAAAAAAGAAAAGAGATAATCAACGTGAAATTGGGTGCAATCTCCCCCCGTTTACTCTGATGGACGAGTCTATCAGAGTACCCGTATTTATAGTTTACGTCCTGAAAATAGAAGTTACATGAGGGCCCTCGCTTTTAGAAGCAACTTTTAGGAAAAACTTCTTTATTTACAAAAGGCCTCGCTTTCTAAAACGAACCACTACTTTTACAACAAGTTAAACCTAAATATAACTTATTCTAGAAGTCTTCCATTTAGTCTTCGAATTTATTTATTTATGCGCATCCACTTGTATCCACGCCCTCATGCTTCTTCACCTACTAGATCAAACACAACCACATTAAAACCTTCTAGAGATTTAAAACATTAAAAATCCATTTAACCTTCCATGATTCCATAATATACAACAAGAGAACCTCTCGTTGACATAGTGATAGTGCATCTCAATGTGCTTAGTGTGAAATAGACAAAGCACTCTAATTGTTAGTAAAGAGGGTGGGGGTAGAAGACTTACCAACACCCATACTAGCCAAAAGGCCTCTGAGCCACACACATTGAACAATCACTATGGAAGTGCCCCTATAATCAGCCTGACAACTAGAAGTGGCCATAGTAGACTACTTCTTGCAGAACCAAGATATGCATGAGCTGCAAAGCATGAAGCAAAAGCCACTGGTGGACACATGTGTGTTAGGGAAGCACTAGATTGTGCTCTCTGACTGGAGTAGATAAGATTTCAGAATTATGCTTTTGATTACAAGATCACCTATGTAGAGAGAACAATGCAAGAATATGTAGGTCAATGATGTTTCATAACCCAAGATTGATAGGTATAAAAAATTGGACAAGAGATGATATAGGATATCCCACAATCCGGGACTGTATCGATTACAAGAATTCTGTTTATGGGGATGAACTAGATACAATAAATAACTAGAAAATATCTTGTACCACAAGACTACAAGAGGACAAGGCTAGATGTCCAAGAACTAGACTAATTAGGACTAGAACAAGGAACAAGATGAGAACTAGAACTGGAACTTGGAGAGTACTTACTTGGCGGTTATGGCTCCTTGAGCTTGCAAGACTGGTATTTGCAAGAATGAGAATAAATGTGGCCAACCCCTTCTTACATATGTTTTCCATGGGTGATTCAAGGCCGGTTATGATTGGATGATGTGATCAATGATGTCATCAACTTGAAACAAAGCCTTCAAGTGTCCAAATTCAGCAAATAGACAATTGATCTTGGGGTTTTGACACATTTCAAATGCAATGAAGCATTGCGTTCTCCAAATTCTAAACCAATCATGAGATATAGAAAGTAACATGGAATCTAAGGTTCAAGATGGTTTCCTTTGTGTCCATGACATGACCTCCCCCTCAAGTGACGAGTTCCATGAGGAGGGCTTATGTGACTGTGGGATCTTCGAGAACTTGAATCTTCATAGCTCTTGGTCTTTGTAGAGTTCTTGATATGTGGACCTAGAACATGATAATGATGGATATCTATGATGAAACTCAAAAGGGTTCGTATATATTTATTTAGATTTTCCTAATTGACCTCTCCATGATAAGTTTTGATTTATCAGTCTATTAGTCGATCACCCCTTTGATTTATACATTGGATCGAGTTCTTTGGTATTGAGGGTGTTTTCAGAATCTACTATAATTATTCCTTCATTCCACATTCAAGACCCACTTCTTCTATGTGGTAGATTTACGTGTGAAAAGTGTTTTCTTAGCACAATGGAGAACCTTCGAATGTACCCTTCTCCAAGAAAAGGCACCCAAGGTGAGAAACCTGCCTGCCGCATGGGAGCTCCTCAGGGCGTGATGGAACCCGGATTGCTCGTTTGGCCCACCATGAATGACATCCTATTCACATCCTACAACAAGTATATGTGTGCATGTTAGTATTTATATATGTGTGTGTATGTAAAACCTTAAACACCTAATCCTAAGACCCTAACCCTAAAACATGTATATGTGACTTGTGTGTGTATGTGTACTTGCATGTATTAATGTGTATGTTGTCGGAGAGTGTTAATCTCCTTCAGAATAACCTACTCTTGTGATTAGAGCACCTCTATACCAAGAGTAAGTCAAAAACCTTCACAACACAAACATTCTACTGCACAATTTCTTTAAATTTATCTTCACAGGTTACTTTTGTCTGAAACTGTCGTTCTGAACAGTCGACTTAACACCTGTAACTTCTAAGACTTGGTTCTCCTTGAATAGAACCCGTTTAAGCAAATGCTTCTGGTTACGAGTAGCTTATCTTCTAACTTAAAGATTAAGCTCTCACTCATGCAAAACTTTAAAGTATGCACTGAGAAATAATCAAAACATTGATTACCAAAAATGCGCCTGTTTCAGTAAACTTTGAACACTCAACACATAAGAATGTTCCTACTGACAATTCTCGGTTTCCGTTTACAATTAAACTCTGAAACTTAAGCTATAGATTGATTAACTATAGACTTAGATATCCTCAATAGGATTTCACAAATCATCTAACACAGATGAAGAACACACAGAGATTTCGGCGCAACTTTTCTTCGATTACTCAGAAAGTTACAGTTGAGTGATGAGAGGAAAACTCAACTAACTTTACATATGTCTCATGACATCTAACTTCTCATTCTTCTCTTCTATTCCTTTCTCTCTCGTATATGCTTCTAATGCCTATACGCCTCTCATTTCTTCCATTCTATTCATCACTACGCGCCTCGACATTTTCCAGGTATTTATAGATAAATTTGTACAAGCTTATAACGCGGACTATACTACTGTACATATGTGTACAATTTTTCCGGTTCTTCTCCCAAGCTTCAAACTTTGTTCTTTTCTTCCTCCTTTTATCTTTCAACTCTTCATGAACTGAAATCTGTAAAATTGATCTATTCCGGTAACATTCCGGTGACTTTCCTGTGACCTTCCGGTACTGTTCCGGTGACCTTTTTAAAGAAATTTTTGCTAAAGTCTCTGCGGACTTAAAGACCTTCAATTGTTGATTGTCTTGCACCAACAGCTCCCCCTCAATCATCAATTGAGGTTTTCTCTGTCTTCTTTATTCCTGCCATATCTTTAAACCTTTGTAACTTAGGTCCATCCAAACTTTTTGTAAGCATATCAGCTATCTGATCTTTCGTTGAAGTATGAATTACTTCAATCTCCTTATCCATCACCTTCTCTCTTAGAAAGTGATACTGAATCTCAATGTGTTTAGTCCTAGCATGAAAAACAGGATTAGCAGCTAAATATAATGAACTCATATTATCTCCAAATATAATTGGAATTCTCTGTATAGCGTCAAAACTCTTCATTAAAGTCTTTAGCCAAATCACTTCCTTTGCGGCTTCAACCATGCCTTTGTACTCGGCTTCGGTAGACGACAAAGCAACTGTATGTTGCTTCTTGGAACACCATGAGATTAACTTATCTCCCACATAACACATGTATCCATAGGTTGACCTTCTGTCATCTGGATTACCTGCCCAATCTGCGTCACTGTATATTTTGATATTTGTATCTGAGGTAAACCCATAATACAAACCTTCTTTGATTGTACCCTTAATGTACCTCAACACCCTTTGTCCTGCAATCCAATGTTCTTTCCTTGGACAGTGCATGAACTGAGACAATACTCCAACTGCATATGATAAATCAGGTCTGGTTAACGTAGCATAGATAAGACTACCAACCAAACTCTGATATTGTCTCACATCCTTGAATTCTTCACCTCCAAACTTACTCAGTTTGTGATTCACCTCCATTGGGGTAGGTGCTATCCGGCAATCATTCATTTTAAACTTGATTAACAAGTTCTTCAAATATCTTTCTTGGGTCACGAATACTCCATGCTGAGTATATGTGATCTCCATACCCAAGAAGTAAGACAAGTCTCCCAAGTCACTTATCTTGAACTCCTTTTCCATTTGCTTCTTGAGTCTTTGTATACCTGACTCATCTGTTCCTGTAAGGATTATATCATCAACATATATGCACATGTATATGAAACCATTATCACTTGCTTTTATAAGCAGACTACTATCTGCTTCAGACACCTGAAAACCAAGTTCTTTCAAGAACTTTACAAGTCTAAAATTCCACGCTCTTGGCGCTTGCTTCAAGCCATACAAAGCTCTCTTGAGCTTGCACACATAATCTGGATATTTTTTATCTCTGAACCCTTGAGGTTGCTCCATGAACACATCATCTGAAATATAACCATTCAGAAAAGCATTTTTCACATCTAACTGACATAACTTCCAACCTTTGCTCGCAGCAACAGCTATGAGCGTTCTGATAGTTGTCATCTTTGCTACTGGACTATAAGTCTCATCATAATCAACTCCATATGTTTGAGCAAACCCTTTGACAACAAGTCTAGCTTTGTATCTAGACACACTTCCATCTGCAAATCTTTTGGTCTTGTAGACCCACTTGCATCCAATAATCTTCTGGCTATTTGGTTTTGGAACCAAATCCCATGTTTGATTTTCTATCAATGCATCATGTTCTTCCTGCATAGCTTTTTCCCATTTTTCCTTACCTTTTGCCTCTTCATATGTAGAAGGGTCTTCATCTGTTTTCATCATGTAAGCATAATCTTTTGTAGCCAAAAATGAAGTATCATAACTGTACCTTGTAGGTTGCCATCTATTTCTTGATGACCTTCTGAGTTCTCCGGTCCTTGAGGTTTCTGGTTCTTCACACTCAGGATCAAATCTTGGCCTTTCTGCAACTTCTTCCTGCACTTCATAATTTTCTTCTTCATCAATTATTTGAACCTTTGATTTACCTTTCTTCTGACTCACTTCTTCTTCATCACCTGTATTATTAATAACTGTTCCTGCATACCAAGAACTTTGTTCATCAAACGTAACATCTTTTGATACCAGAAAATGTTTTGTGGATGGATTCCACAACCTGTATCCCATCTGTCTATCATCATAACCAATGAAAACATATTTTTCAGCTTTAGGTTCCAACTTGTGTCTTAATTGTGATGGCACATATGCATATGCCACACATCCAAATACTTTGCAATGATCCAGGGTAGGTCTTTTACCCCACCAAGCTTCATATGGTGTCATACCTTGCAGAGCTTTACATGGTAACCTATTGACCAAATAAGTAGCTGTATTTACAGCTTCAGCCCACAAATAATTAGGGCAATTTTTCTCATTCATCATGGACCTTGCAAACTCAACAATAGTCCTGTTCCTTCTTTCTGCAACACCATTTTGTTGAGGAGAATATCTGCAAGTAACTTCTCTTTTTATACCTGCATTCCATAAATAGTCACTGAATTCATTTGAGAAATACTCTCCCCCTCCATCTGATCTTAGTCTCTTCAGTCTATGACCTGTAGTTCTTTCTGCATACGCATGATAATGTCTGAATGTATTGAAAACTTCTGACTTATCCTTGATCACATAGATAGTGATCCATCTGGTAGCATCATCAACATAAATCACATAATATCTTGATCCATTTATACTGAAATCCTTTGATGGTCCCCACACGTCTGTGTGTACCAACTCAAGCTTCTCTGAGTGCATAAAACCATGCTTGGTATAAGAATTCTTATGAGCCTTACCAAACTGACATGCCTCGCATTTGTATGTCATATGTTGACTTGCAACATTAGGCAATCCAAGCACCGAACCATTGTTAACCATATCTTTAATACCTCTTTCATTGAAGTGTCCAAGTCTCTTGTGCCAAAGATCTAACTCAGAAATTTTCTGTCCCTCATATGTAAACATGGCCTGACCAATGTTACCTTGAATCTTCAGTGTAAACAGTCTTCCTTCTTTTTTCCCTGAAACAATCTGTTTATATCCCTGACTGGGATCTTCTACGTATACTCCTTCATTAGTGAATCTTACTTCATATCCTTTTTCAACAATTTGTCCTACACTTATCAAATTCTTAGGAATTGTAGGAACATACAGAACCTTACCCAATAAGGTACTGCCGTCTTTGGCTTTTACTGATCCAATCGACTGCACTTTATGCTTTGTGTTGTCACCTGTTTGAACAACATGATTAGAAACTTTATTCTCCAAATCAGTCATTAGTGATATGTTTCCACTCAGGTGATTACTACATCCTGAGTCAATGTAGAAGACTCTTTGATCTTCATTCTGACTTTCACAAGTAGCATTCAATATCATTGTTGAATCTTCCTTCTGTTCTGAAGCGTAGTTGTAGTAGGTATTGTTATATTGTTGACTTTGGAATCCTCTACCTGCATTTCTTCCAAAGTAACTCCTACCACCTCTTCCTCTGAAATTTCCTCTTTGATTTCTGCCACCTCTTCCTCTTGCATTGTAGCTTTGACTATATCCATTATTACTTTGAGTATTGTGCCAACAATCATTAGCTAAATGATTTGTCTTACCACAAATCCAGCAGGCTTTACCTCCATCTTTGTTGTTTCTGCCTCTTCCTCTACCTTTGCCACCTCCTCTTCCTCTTAGGAAGTTGGCTTGGCTAGTTGTTCCTTCATCTTCATTTGCTTGTTGCTTTCCTTTGCTATTCTTCTTTTTATCTTTCGAGTACATTGCGTGACCTGCACTCTTGTCACCATCTCCTTTAACATCATTCTCAAATGTTAGCATATGACCTAACAACTGATTTAAATCTGGAGTGAAATGATCGAGTGATAACTCTGTAGACAAAATGAACGGCTTCCATTTGTCATCACCTCTTAAGCCTGTAAGAATTTGCCTTACCAATTTATCCTCTTCGATATCTTCATCAACAGCACCTAATGCATCTGCAATGTCTTTCATTCTTGTCACATAGTCTGAAACGGACTGAGAAGCCTTCTTCTTGAAGGTTGTAAACTCTGCCCATAAGGATGCCTTTCTTGACTTAGTAGTATTCTGGAAATGCTCCTCCAATGCATTCCAAATGTCCGTTGCACTTTCAAGACCTCGAATATGAGGTAACAAGTAATCATTTACTGCCATATAGATAATGCTCCTAGCTTGCGCATCTTTCTTCATCCAGTTTTTCAAATCTACTAGCTCTTCCCTAGTCGGAACACTAGGATCTTTGAACTGTGGCTTTTCTTCTTCTCCTGTGATATAAGCTATCAAATCTTTGCTCATAAGATGAGCTTCCATCCTCATTGACCACGCAGGATAGTTTTCCCTATCCAGTTTCTCTATCTGTAGAGAATCTCCCATCTTGTGTCTTCCTGTGTATTTAAAACTTCAACCTTTATGAATAATATATGTACCTTTGCTTCAAATTAGACTCCGTTTGTCTTTCTTGATGTCGTATGATCTCTTCCTCAGGTTTTGCTTTCAAGCTTTCACCTTTTAGTTCTTCGGTTGTTGAATTCTTTGTAACCACAGCAAACGGGAACCTCCTTTCTTTGATTTTGGTGTCTCCTGCTTTGATACCACTTTACCTGCTCTGATACCACTCTACTGGCTCTGATACCACTGTACCGGCTCTGATACCACTGAACCTGCTCTGATACCACTGTCGGAGAGTGTTAATCTCCTTCAGAATAACCTACTCTTGTGATTAGAGCACCTCTATACCAAGAGTAAGTCAAAAACCTTCACAACACAAACATTCTACTGCACAATTTCTTTAAATTTATCTTCACAGGTTACTTTTGTCTGAAACTGTCGTTCTGAACAGTCGACTTAACACCTGTAACTTCTAAGACTTGGTTCTCCTTGAATAGAACCCGTTTAAGCAAATGCTTCTGGTTACGAGTAGCTTATCTTCTAACTTAAAGATTAAGCTCTCACTCATGCAAAACTTTAAAGTATGCACTGAGAAATAATCAAAACATTGATTACCGAAAATGCGCCTGTTTCAGTAAACTTTGAACACTCAACACATAAGAATGTTCCTACTGACAATTCTCGGTTTCCGTTTACAGTTAAACTCTGAAACTTAAGCTATAGATTGATTAACTATAGACTTAGATATCCTCAATAGGATTTCACAAATCATCTAACACAGATGAAGAACACACAGAGATTTCGGCGCAACTTTTCTTCGATTACTCAGAAAGTTACAGTTGAGTGATGAGAGGAAAACTCAACTAACTTTACATATGTCTCATGACATCTAACTTCTCATTCTTCTCTTCTATTCCTTTCTCTCTCGTATATGCTTCTAATGCCTATACGCCTCTCATTTCTTCCATTCTATTCATCACTACGCGCCTCGACATTTTCCAGGTATTTATAGATAAATTTGTACAAGCTTATAACGCGGACTATACTACTGTACATATGTGTACAATTTTTCCGGTTCTTCTCCCAAGCTTCAAACTTTGTTCTTTTCTTCCTCCTTTTATCTTTCAACTCTTCATGAACTGAAATCTGTAAAATTGATCTATTCCGGTAACATTCCGGTGACTTTCCTGTGACCTTCCGGTACTGTTCCGGTACTGTTCCGGTGACCTTTTTAAAGAAATTTTTGCTAAAGTCTCTGCGGACTTAAAGACCTTCAATTGTTGATTGTCTTGCACCAACATATGTGTATATGTGTGCATATATATGTATATATGTGTATATGTGTGTATGCATGTCTGTATGTATGTTTACCCTCAAACCCTAATCCTGAATCATGTGTATGTGTGCATGTTTATATGTATATGTGTGTGTATGTGTATATGTTTCGATGCATTTATGCATGTATGAAAACCCTAAAACCCTAATCCTAATACACTAATTCGAAAACCATACTTTTTTTACATATCTCATTATTTATTTAATATTTATCCTAAAGCCATAGTTTTTATATGGCTAATTATATATACTAATATTAATACTAAATTCAAGTCTTTCAGATGTTTGATTATATATACTAATATTAATCTTTAAAGCTTAGTTTTTATATATTTTATTATATATACTAAGACTAATCCTAAAACCCTGATTATTTATATCTTTAAGTCCATTAATTAATATTTGTGTTGAAGCCGTAGTTTCCTATATGTCTAAGATTTATATATAACATTATTCATCTTAAAACCCTAGTCCTAAGACTCTCACCCTAAAAGAAAAAACCCTGAAACTAACACTAATCCTAAAACCCTGATTATTTATATCTTTATGTCCATTAATTAATATTTTTCTTGAAGCTGTAGTTTCCTATATGTTTAACATTTATATATAACAATATTCATCAATAAGAATAAAATCCGAATATATAAGTATACATATATATATATATATATATATATATATATATATATATATATATATATATATATATATATATATATATATATATATATATATATATATATATATATATATATATATATATATATATATATATATATATATAATAGGATTTGGGTTTTAGGATTAGGGGTTTAGATTTTTATAGGTGTTTAAGTATTTAGGTTTTAGTATTTTAGGTTTAAGTCTAAGTCTTTCTGATTAGGGTTTAAGGGTTTTAACACCTACATAACATATATACACACATACACATACACATATAATACATATATACATGTAGATACACATGCATACAGAAATATACATATTTTAGGTCTAGATCTTTAAGATTAGGGTTTTAGGATTTAAGCATACATATAACTCAATAAAATTTATATAAAGAGAAAATATAGAAAAAAAGTAAGGAAAAAATCTGAATATATAAATAAATATATATATATATATAATAGAATAATTATATAGATAAATAAATATAAAATGAACTAGTGTTTTAAATAATTTAATTAGATATATATAATTAAATATATATAATTAAATATACAAAAAAAGGATTAATTAAGAAAAAATCTAAATATATAAATAAATATATATATAAAGTAGGATAAACAATTAGATAAATAAATATGATAAGAACTTTATTTTTAAAGAACCAAATTAAATATATATGATCAAATATATGAAAATAGGTTTAATTTTAATCATTTTAATCAGTGTGAATATATATACACATACACATACACACATATACTTATACACCTATTTATATACACATATATATACACATACACATATATATACACATGCATACACATATATACATGTTTTAGGTCTAGATCTTTAAGATTAGGGTTTTCGGGTTTTAGGATTAGGTTTTTAGGGTTTTAGGGTTAAGGAAAAAATGTGAATAAATAAATAAATATATATATATATATATAAAGTAGGATAATTATATAGATAAATAAATATAAAAAGAAATAGTGTTCCAAATAATTTAATTAAGTATATATAATTAAATATATAAAAATAGGATTAATTAAGAAATAAATTTGAATATATGGATAAATTAGGATAATTATACAGATTAGGGTTTTAGGTTTTCTTAGGTGTTAAAGTATTTAGGTTTTAGTATTTCAGGTTTAAGTCTTTAAGAATATGATTTTTAGGTTTAATAAAAAAACAAATGATCTAAAATATCCATATTGTAGCAGATGGCTTCTTTGGATCCAGAGGAGAGAATGGCATGTCCTTGCATTTACTGCAAGTATCAAATTTATCGAAAATGACGGATTTGTACTTCACATGTTAGAGAGTATGGATTCTTTGATAGGAGTCAACTAGAAAACGTATGCTACCATTCGCATGGTCCCCCAGGTGAGTAGATGGACCCAAACGACATTGCACCGGTAACCTCTCGTGGACAAAAGAGAAAAAAAAAAAGACTGAGATGTACAAGCAAGTACTAATAATATTACACATAATGAACATATGGAAGAGATGCTCGAAGCATTTTATGAGATTGACGAAGATCATGATGGTGGAGAAGACGTCAAGAGTTTCATGGACACAACAGAGTTTCCACAATCAGAAGTCGATGAAGAATATGAAAACATGCAAAGACTAGCTCGTTTACCACTTTCCAATGGAGCAAAGATATTTGTACTACGTGCGTCACTTGCGATGCTCAATCTGCAATCCATTTATGGATGGTCACATAGTAGTGTCACTGAATTGTTCAGGTAAGTGGAGAACAAATTGGCTTTCATTGTTGTATCAAAATAACTTTAGTTACTAATATCATTTTAATTGCTTATTGCAGGCTTCTTAAAGATCAATTTTTGCTAGAGCGCAATGACACTTTCAGATCGCACGAATCGATAAAAATAGGTCTACTTTTGATAGTGGGGTGATGGTGAACTTTTTGCAAAAAAGTAGAGCGAGTGCAAGCGATGATA
This sequence comes from Ceratopteris richardii, assembly GCA_020310875.1. NCBI lineage: Eukaryota > Viridiplantae > Streptophyta > Polypodiopsida > Polypodiales > Pteridaceae > Ceratopteris > Ceratopteris richardii. The sequence goes on from CM035435.1 coordinate 46,133,598, forward strand.
ATGCTTAAGAAGGCCAACTAGATTATTGTGGTGTGATTCAAGATATCTTGAAACTATCTTTTAGGAAGTTTGATTATTTTGTTTTTGATGTGAAATGGTTCAAAGTAGTCACCTTTAGAAGAAACACAACAGTGAGGCGGGATAAAAACGTTTTGCTTCAAGTCGACTCCAAAAAATTATAGATGGATGAAAGGGATACATTTGTACTTCCCGAACACTGTGAGCAAGTCGTTTTTATACAAGATTCAAAAGAACTAGAGTGGCTATTTGTTTTACAAGTCACCCCACATAGTAGACAAATTTATGAGAACATAGATGTAGAAGAAAGTCCATCTGTGGTGGACTCAGATATTCATTTGATAGTCGAGGAGGAAGAGATCATTGTTCGAGAAGAAGAGGTCATTGAAGAAGAGGTGATTGTTCGAGAAGACAAAGCAATAGACGATGATCACGAAGAAACCAGCATAGCAAGCAATTTAGAAGCCATCAATATAGAGATAGATATGCTCTGTGTATCGGATCTTCAAGAGGATGCTAGATTAGAGGATTTTTGAATAAAACACTTGTATGTACTAATTTTTGTTTTTTTTTTGTTTATTCTCTATATTACCTTTATTATCACATGCTAATTATTTGAGTTTTTTTGTTACAGAGCACGATGGGAGACAGTCCTCCAGTCACTCCACATTCCATGATAGAGGAGCAATTTTTAGAGTTAATCTCTCAGGTACCTCCCGTGTATATGGCCGCTGCATCACAGTATTGGATCGCTCGTTGTAGCACTCCTCCGGCCTCACTCCTGGCGGCCTCACTCCTGCTGGCCTCACTCCTACCGGCCTCACTCCCCCCCGTGTCACTCACGCTGGTATCACTCATGACAGTGTCACTACTGCAGGTGGTGCTACTCCTACAGGAGGTATGTCTCCTAGCTTTGTGACTCCACCACGACCATCTCTTTAGCCATCTCCTACTAGGTCTAGTAGTAGACATGTGCGTTCGATGCCTCAGCGCGATACAGGTTCTGGCCCATCTCGTAGGTTGAGGTCATGATCTGGAACAGGAGGTTCTAGGAGTGGATCTACAGGTAGGTCTAGAGGAGGCAGCTGTTGTGGAGGCAGTGCGACGGACGTTTTCTCGCCCGCTTCTACTCCTAGGACGACTACCTCAGATGTAGGTACACCACGCAGTACACCACGTGGAACACCACGTACACCTTGGGGTACTCATGACCATGATGACTCCAAGGTGTATAGTATCGAAGATGGAGATCTGGTGATGGATGTGGTTGGCAAAGCAATGCGTGCACGTATACGACAGCTTTGCTCCATATAGTTTTGGACACTCCATCATGATAAAATGGAGTGAACAGGATAAAGATCAAAAGAATTATATCACACAAACGATTTATCAGGAGTTCCGACCAGTCGATGGACAGTCTCTTATCAGTTCAGAGTGGATTCTGCACACCGCACATGAGGTTATGTCCCATTGACAATCCAAGGCTCATGATGCTTTCAAAGCAGGCTTACCAAAGCCTATATGGTTAGATGCTCAGGAGTGGGATATGATTCCTGAGGAGCAACAGTAGACTCCTGATGGATATTGCCAGCAACGAGATGTCACAGCCACACGTTTAGATATGGTTGGACCATCACATTTGGGCAGCGGTGGATATGACACGATGCATCATGAGTTTGTAAGTACCATTTCATTTATTGAATTTATTTGTGTTAAGTTTCTCATGTATGTTCCTCTAATATTTTGTATATTTATTGTAGGAGCTGGCTATGGGTCGTCCTCCAACACGAACGGAGGAGGCTTATAGATATCGAAGGGACGCGGTGCGGTCATTTCATGGGAGCATTTGCGATGGGGTGATTAATTCATAAACTTGGTTTTTACTTGTTGTTTGTAAATTTCATGTGAATTTATCTCATTCCATTAATGTTCTTTGTTGGAAGACTGTTGATATGGAACGTTTTTGCATGTGTATGGCAGTGGCACACCAAAATTTTGTATTTGATTTTTATATGGCAATGCATTGCTTTCCGACATTTTGTCAAAGCGTCATATATGATAGTGGTTTGCCACACTCTTCTTCATGCTTCATTTATGAAATATATCACTTTGTTTTGTACATGGTTCATGGTTCATTCTGATTATCTCTTTTGTGTCCAATAATATTCTATTTCATGAAATCATATTTCGGTTGACATTAGAGTACACATCACATGTACTTGGTTTTTTTTTGGGCAGAGTATATTGTCTTTTGTTAAGCAACATCATGGTAATGTTGTTGTAGCAAAAGACAACACACTCTGCACTTAAAAAATTTGCAGATATGGTCATCAGTATATGCGACAATACTCCCACTAGTGTCATCATAATAAGCATCGGTACACCCAGCGAGCGACGCTATATGCAACGGTACATCTAGTAGAGGTGTCGGTATGGGTGCCGATAATATCAATGTTTATACTGACATGCATACCCATGCATATACCGATGCATATATCGACACTCATACTGATGCCCATACCGATCCCCATACCGACGCCCATACCACCACTTTAGTACCGGCGCACATACCGACATCTACACTGCCGTTGGGGCAAAAATAGGTGCGTTCATTTTCCTCGGTAAAATTTTCGGTATACGCTCGATCTGTTGTAGTGAAAATCTGTGTATGTGTGGGTTTGTATGTATACGTGACTTGTGTGTGGATGTGTATTTGCATGTATGCATATATATATACACATACATATATATATATATATATATATATATATATATATATATATATATATATATATATATATATATATATATATATATATATATATATATATTATATATATATATATATATATATATATATATATATATATATATATATATATATATATATATATATATATATATATATATATATATATATGTATATGTATATGTGTGTGTGTGTATGTGTGCGTGTGTATGTATATATATGTGTATATGTATGTATGCATGTGCTTATGTATGTAAAACCTTAAAACCATAATCCTAAAACATGTATATGTGTGCATGTGTGTATGTGTATTTGTGTGTATGTATCTATATATGTATGTAAAATCCGAAAATCCTAATCCTAAAACATGTATATCTGTGCATATGTTGGTGTATATGTGTGTATATGTGTATACATGTGTATGTATGTAAAACACTAAAACCATGACACAAAAGCATCCATATGTGTGTATGTGTGTGTGTATGTATATGTGACTTATGTGTGTATGTGTATTTGTGTGTATGCATGTGTATACATATGTGTATGTGCATATGTGTGTATATGTATATATGTGTGTATGCATGTGTCTGTATGTAAAACCCAAAAACCCTAATCCTAAAACATGTGTATGTGTGCATGTGTGTCTGTATATGTGTGTTTATGTGGATATGTGTGTGTGCATTTGTATATGTATGTAAAACCCTAAAACCCTAACTCTAAAACAGGTATATGTTCTTATCTATGTATGTGTATTTGTATGTATGCATATATATATATATATATATATATATATATATATATATATATATATATATATATATATATATATATATATATATATATATATATATATATATATATATATATATATATATATATATATATATATATGTATGTGTGTGTGTATGTGTGTGTGTGTGTGTTTGTGTTTGTGTGTATATATGTATATGTGTGTATGCTTGTGTGTATGTAAAACCCTAAACTTCTAATCCTAAAACCTCAACGCTAATACATGTATATATGTGTATTTGTGTATGTATATGTGACTTTTGTCTTTTTGTGTATGTGTATATAATTAAGTACATATATTAATATTTATCTTCAAACCCTAGATTTTTGTGTATTTGCTTATATATATTGATATTAATCCAAAATCCTTAATTCTTTATACATTTAATTATATATACCAATATTTATTCTAAAAAATAGTTTCTTTAGGTTTTAAGTATATTTTCTATTATTAATACTAAAGTACTAATGTTATTACATATTTAACTATATTTAAGAATATTAATCCTAAAACCCCAATTTCTTTTACATCTATTTATATAAAATAATATTTATTCTAAACCCATAGCTTTTTACATATCTCATTAATATTTACTAATATTTATCCTAAAACCCTACTCTTCATATATGTAATTGTATACACTAATATTTATACTAAAACCCTTGTTTTCTACATCGTTGACTACATATACTAATATCTATCTTTAAAGCTTAGTCTTTTATATATTCAATTATATATACTAATATAAATCCTAGAACCCTAATTATTTATATATTAAAGTATACTAATGAATACTTATTCTAAAAGAAGAGTTTCTTATATATTTAATTATGTATGCTAATATTTATCTTAAATTTCTAATCCTAAAGCCCTAACCCTAAAACATGTATATGTGTGTATAATTGCATGTATATGTGATTTCTATCTATATGTGTATTTTCCAGTACATGTGTGTATATAAGTGTGTATATACATTTTTATATGTTTATGTGTATGTGTGTGTATGCATGTCAAAGCCTCAAATCATAATCCAAAAACATTTATATGTGTCCATGTGTGTATGTAAATGTGTGTATGTGTATATGTATATATACATGTGTGTATCTATGTAAAACTCTAAACCTTAACCCTAAAAAATGTATATGTATGTATGTGTGTATTTATATGTGACTTGTAGTATGTGAATGTGTATTTGTGTGAATGCATGTGTATATATATGTGTGTATGTGTATGTGTGTGTAGATGTGTGTATATGTGTATATTTGTGTATGCATGTCTGTATCTGTGCAAAACCTTAAAACCCTAATCCTAAAACATGTGAATGTGGGCATGTGTGTATGTATAAAATATGTGTATGTGTGGGTTTGTATGTATACGTGACTTGTGTGTGCATGTGTATTTGCATGTATGCATGTTCATATATATGTATATGTGTGTATATGTTTATATGTGTGTATGCCTGTGTGTATGTAGTAAAACCATATGATCCTAATCCTAAAATATTTATATGTGTGCATGGGTCTATGTATATGTGTGTGTATTTGTATATGTGTGTTTGCATGTGTGTATGTATGTGAAACCCTAAACCCTATTGCTAAAACTGTAGCCCTAAAATATTTATATGTGTGTATGCTTGTATGTATATGCAACTTGTGTGTCTATGTGTATTTGCATGTATGGAGGTGTATGTGTATATGTGTGTGTATGTGTACATGTGTGTATGCATGGGTGTACGTATGTAAAATCATAAAACCCTTATCCTAAAACCCTAACACTTAAACATGTAAATGTGTGTATGTATATGTGACATGTGTGTGTATGTAACTAACTACATATATTAGTAATTATCATAAAACCCTAGATTGTTGCATAGTTATATATATATATATCCAAAAGCCTTAATTTTTTTATGTTTAATAATTATATATACCAATATTTACTATAAAATATAGTTTTTTTGGGTTTTATGCATATTTAGTATTACTAATACTAAGGTACTACTGTTTTATATATCTAATTATACATAATAATATTAATGCTAAAACCTTAATTTCTTATACATTTATTTATGTAAACTTATTTTATTCTAAAATCGTTGCTTTTTGCATATTCCATTATATATACTAGTATTTACTAGGAAACCCTAGTTTCTATATATTTGATTGTATATACTAATAATAATACTAAAACACTAGTTTTTAATATATTTAATTATATATGATAATATTAATCCTAAAACACTAATATGTATATATCTAAGCCTATTAATTAATATTTATCATAAAACCCTAGTCTTTTATGTATCTAATTATATAGAATAATATTTAACTTTAAGCACTAATTTTTTATATATTCCATTATACATACTTATATTAATCTTAAAAGCCTTTTCTTATATATTTAAGTATATATATTAATTTTTATCCTAAAACATTTCATATATTTAATTATATATAATCAAATTGACTTTAAAACCATTATTTTTTTATAAGTTTAATTATATATAATAATATCTATTTTAGCACACTTTTTTTAAGGTTTTAAGTATATTTACTATTATAGATCCTAAAATACTTATGCTATACATTTATATATATATACTAATATTTATCCTTAAACCCTATTTTTTATGCATTGAAATTTATATAGGAATACTAGTCTTAAAATGCTAATTTTTTATATATTTGTGTATGTGTATGTGTATGCTTGTATATATGTCTCTATGTGTATATGTGTGTATGTATGTAAAACCCCAAAACCTAAATCCTAAAACATGTATATGTGTTCTTGTGTGTATGTAGATATATGTGTATAGATGTGTGTGTGTGTATGTAAAATCCTTAAATCCTAACCCTAAAACATGTATATGTGAGTATGTGTGTATGCGTGTATGTATATCTGACTTGTGTGTATGCATATTTGCATGCATGAATGTGTATATATATGTGTATGTATATTTGTGTGTATGTGTATATGCATGTGTGTGTGTATGTAAAACCCTGATATCCTAATCCTAAAATATGTGTATGTGTGGATGTGTGTATGAACTTGTTTCTATGTTTATATGTGTTTCTTTATGTAAAACCTAAAAGCCCTAACCCTAAAACATATATATGTGTGTATCTGTGTATGTATATGTGGCCTTTGTGTATATGTGTATTTGTGTGTATTCATTTGTATATATATATATGTGTATGTATATGTGTGTATATATGAACATGCATGTGTGTATGTATGTAAAAGCTTAAAACCATAATCCTAAAACATGTATATGCATGCATGTATGTATGTATATGTGTGTGTATGTGTATATGTGTGTATGCATGTCTATATGTATGTAAAACCCTAAAATTCTAATCCTTAAAGCCCAACCCTAAAACATGTATATGTGTGTATATATATGTGACATGTGTGCATGCATATATATATATATATATATATATATATATGTATATATATATATATATATATATATATATATATATATATATATATATATATATATATATATATATATATATATATATATATATATATATGTGTGTGTGTGTGTGTGTGTGTGTGTGTATGTAGATGTGTATATGCATGTGCCTATCTATGTAGAACCCTAAAACCCTAATCCTAAAACATGTATATGTGTGCATGTAAAACCCTGAAGCTCTAATCCTAAAACCCCTAACCCTAAATTTAAACATGTATATGTGTACAAGTGTGTATGAAGATGTCACGTGTGTGTATGTGTATTTGCATATATGGATGTATATATATGTGTATGTACATATGTGTATGTTTATATGTGTATGTTTCTATGTGTATATGTGTATTTGTATGTATGCATGTGTGTAAGTGTGTATAAATGTAAAACCCTAAAAACATAATCCTTCATCATATATATGTGTGCATGTTTGTATGTGTATGCGTGTGTATTTTGTTGGTGCAAAACAAGCCTACACACATTGGCTTGGAAAATTGGAACCTTGGAAGGCTAAAGCTTGAACCCTTGAAGAATGTATTTACATGAACCTTGAACCATAGGAACCAATGCTTAATTGGTTATTACCTTTTTATCCAATGTAAAAGTCTATATGACTTTAACCACTCATGTAATCACACCTAATTGAGAAAGTCGTGGAAATTTTGGTTGATTGAATAGGTGAATGATTGAGAGAATATCTCATTCACTTTTAGGTACAAGATTCTAGGAGATTGACATGATTTTAAAATTCAAAATCTCACTCAATCTCTATATAATTTGCAAGTCAAAAGTCGCGGGTAATTATCACTCCTCCCGAGGCAGTTCTGAGTCAATTATTGACTGTGTGTGAGCTACACCATAGCCTACACCTCTGAGTACCATTGAGCATCACATTACATGCCAATGGGAATGTACAATCATTAGATTTAATCAATATACATATATACATAGTCTCTGTTTTCTCTGAGTGACTACCCTCAAGTCTGTCAACTTCAAAAGAGCATATCGCAAGAGCTACTGAACCAAATTGGATGATTCAAAGCACATTGGAACAAGCTTGAAGCATACTATATGCCTACAAAATTTGAAGGTTATTGGATCAACCATCTGGGAGAAATCGCGCTCGAAGTGATCTCTGGTATTTCTCTGTATAGTTCCTAAAATGTCGGGGATGATCCTAAGTTTGCTAAATTGATTCCTCAGAGTGTAGTTTGTCATTTCCTCTCATTCCACTTGCAAATGAAAGCTTGTTAAGCTAATTGTTTATGTCCAAAAGCAATTAGATCAATTTTAAGTGTGCTGGTCACACTGAGCATAACTCTGAGCAGGTGTCAGTACCAATATAGCAAGTTTTTCAGGATTCTTGAAATCACAAGTAATCTGTTTTGATCTAATCATTACTCAACTCATTTCCAAAATACATATAGCATATTTTGGTGTTATTTGGAAGCTCAAGGAGTCTACTAAGCATATTTGGAGTCAAAAGAGGGCAGTTGTGAAGCAGGTTTTGCAGCACCAGCTTGATCTTCTAAGTGTATCCAGCCATCACATCCAACAGTGGTATCAGAGCAAATAAGGTAATCATGGGTGATGGTTTCCCTTCCTCATTGACAAATTGGACAGAAATAATTACCAGGCTTGGTCATTGAGAATGAAGACCTATCTACAAGGGAGAAGCTTGTATGGATACATCTCAGGAGATGAGGAGTTGCCCTCATTCAAGACCAGAGGCCTACCTACAAAGGATGAACATGAGAGGCTCAACCAATGGTGTGCAAAAGATGCTTTGGCAAGGTCATATCTTCTAAACTCTATCTCTGATTTCCTTCTACCTCATGTAAGGAATTGCAAGACTTCCCAAGAGACTTGGGAAACCTTGTCAACATACTTTTCATCAAGCACAAGGGCCAGAAAGAATCAGCTATGGATTGAGTTTACAACTCTTAGGAAGCAATCAAAACAATGTGTCTCAGATTTTGTCACCAAAGTCAAAGACATTGCAGATCACCTTGCAAGTGTTGGAGAAGAAATTGAGGAAGAGCAAATAGTCAGACAAGTGATCAATGGACTAAAGGCAGATGACAAGTGGGAGAGCTTTACCACAGCAATGGACTTATACATGGACATCCAAGCACCTGATCTAACAACTCTGATTGGACAACTCTTTACACATGAAGCAAAGATCACAAAGAGTGGAGAGCAATCAAAAGGTAACAATCCCTCTGCCCTATATACTGATAAGAAGACTAAAGACAAGGGTAAAAGCAAGAAGGTTGATGAAGAAGGCTCTACCTCCCAAGCAAACTATGCAGGGAGAGGTAGATCATCTAGAGGTAGGGGCAGAGGAGGTAAGTCAGGTAGGGGGAGACCCTATAACCAATCTCCATGCAATATTTGTGGCTTGTCTAACCATACCACAGATGAATGCTACAAAAACTACAAGAACCAAAGAGGAAGAGGTCACCAAAGAGGAGGATACTCTCAAGGCAGAGGCAGATTCAACCAATCTCAAGGCTACCATGGCTACAACAATAATTACAACAATAGCTACAATCACAATGGCAATTATCAAGGTGGATACAGAAATAGGAAAGACTACAACAATTATGCAGAGGAGCAAGATGATTCCTTGTTGATTATGAACATGACATCTAAGTCAGGTATCAATGATGATCATTTGTTCTATATTGATTCAGGTTGCTCTAACCATGTAGCTGGAAATGTTGCCTTACTCTCTGATTTGGAAGAACCCAAAGGCAAGCACCAAGTGCAGACAGGTGATGACACTAAACATTCAGTTGTTAAAGTAGGCAATGTCAAAACAAGTGATGGTAATCAGAATTTACTAAGCAGAGTGTTGTATGTTCCAACAATCACCAAGAATCTGATGAGTGTAGGTCAGATTGTAGAAAAAGGTCTACAGGTCAGGTTCACTCAACATGGTGCATATGTGGAGGATCCAAGACATGGATTCAGAAGGATAGCCAAGGGAGAAAAATCAGGTAGATTGTTTACCTTTGAACTTGAAGACACTAAGAGTATTGCTTTGTACAACTATAAAGATCAAACCCTATCAGAATTGGAGATTTGGCACAAGAGATTAGGTCACATTGGAGAGAGGACCTTAAAGCAGATGAGTAGGGATCAATGTGTGCTTGGGATACCTAATGTATCCAAGCAACACATGATATACAAGTGTGGGGCTTGTCAATTTGGTAAGTCACACAGATTGCCCTATACCAAGAAAGGTTTTATGCATGAAGATTATCTGGATTTGGTGCATACAGATGTGTGGGGACCTAGCAAGGAGCCATCCATATCTGGATCAAGGTACTATGTGTCCTTTATTGATGACTATAGCAGGTGGACTGTTTTATACTTCATGAAACATAAAGATGAAGTATTTAATTGTTTCAAAAGGTATCTTGCATTAGTTGAAAATCAAACAGGTAGACATTTGAAGAAACTAAGGTCAGATGGTGGTGGAGAATACTTCTCCAATGACTTTGAAGATTTTTTGCAGGAAAGAGGCATCAAGAGGGAGATTACTACAAGGTACTCACCTGAACAAAATGGGGTAGCTGAAAGGAGAAATAGACTCATTGTAGAGACAGCTAGATCTATGCTAAATGAAAAGAAATTGCCAAATTATCTTTGGGCAGAGAGTGTATCTACTGCCACATACTTAATCAACAGGTTGCCATCAAAGACACTTGATGGAATGACACCCTATGAGGCTTGGCATGGTAAGAGACCATCTCTGGATCATTGTAAAATCTTTGGGTGTGTTGCATATGTGCATATTCCCTCACAGGTAAGGGGAAAGATAGACCCTAAGGCTGAAAAGTGTATCTTCATTGGTTATGATTTGAACCAAAAGGGATACAGATTCTACAACCCCTCAAACAAAGGCTTCAAGGTAAGCAGAGATGTCATCTTTGATGAGAATGATTCATGGTATGAAAATGAGTGCAAGAAAGTTAGCCTACCTTATGATATGGAAGAAGACTTTCCAAAGCTTATCAGGCAAGAACCAATTCAGAAAGAGGACACAAGCTCAGATGATGAAGACACCATCAACATTGAAGAGTTCAAGGCTTGGAAATCCAAAGGGAAGATGAAGATGAAGCAACTAGAAGACAATCCAGAATCCTCAACTCAAGCTATGAGGAGATCTCAAAGAGAAAAGAAGAAACCTATTAGGTATGGGTATGATACTTCACTTGTAACCAAGCACTCTGTATATCTTGCAAAGGATATCTTGAATGAAGAACCCGGTACATTTGAAGAAGCAATCACTAAACCAGAATGGAAGGAAGCAATGGATGAAGAAATGGAGGCTCTCAAGGAGAGTGATACTTGGGACTTGGTACCCAAGAAAGAATCTATGAAGGTGATAGGATCCAGATGGATCTACAAACTCAAAAGGAATTCAGATGGTACAATAAACAGGTATAAAGCTAGGTTGGTAGCCAAGGGTTTTGCACAAACCCAAGGCATTGATTATGAGGAGACATTTTCTCCTGTGGCCAAGATGCCAACTATCAGAGTTATGGTGAGTGTAGCTGCATCCAAGAATTGGAACATGTACCAATTGGATGTGAAGAATGCATTCTTGAATGGATGGATATCTGAAGAGGTCTACATGTCACAACCACCTGGCTATGAAGATCCCAATAAGGTAAATCATGTTTGTAAATTGAAGAAGGCTCCGTATGGATTGAAGCAGGCACCTAGAGCATGGAATTACAGGTTGACAACCTATCTCCTAGATCAAGGATTTGTGATGAGTAAAGCAGATACTTCATTGTTTATAAAAAGGAACAATTCAGAGGTAATATACTTGTGTGTCTATGTTAATGACATCATTATTACAGGAAATGATGTTCAGGGAATTAGACACATCAAAGGACAAATGATGAAGGAATTCAAGATCAATGATCTTGGATTATTGAAGTACTTCCTAGGACTTGAATTGGTCTACACAAATTCAGGTATCTTTATTACTCCGAAGAAGTACATTCAGGACATGGTCAAGAAGTTTAATTTGCAGGAAGCTAAAGTCTCAAACTTTCCTATGGAGGTCAACCACAAACTCAGTGCACATGAAGGAGAAGAACTCAAAGATATTACAGGTTACCAAAGTTTGGTAGGTAGTCTAAATTATGCTACCTTAACCAGGATTGATATATCATATGGTGTTAGTGTACTTAGCCAATTTATGCACAAACCAAGAGTACCTCATTTGGAGGCAGCAAAGAAGATAGTAAAGTACCTAAAGGGAACACAAAATCATGGTTTGTACTTTCCATATTCATCAGACATTGATATTAAGGTATACTCAGATGCAGATTGGGCAGGTTGCAAGGATGACAGGAGGAGTACATCTGGTTACATATGTTTTGCAGGTGATAAACCAATTTCTTGGTCATCCAAGAAACAACCCACAGTGGCTCTATCATCTACTGAGGCAGAGTACAGAGGACTAGCAAATGCCACTCAAGAAGCCATATGGTTGAAGCTTTTATATTCAGAATTGGGCCTACATACAAGGCCACCAATCATAGTTGGGGATAACACAAGTTCTCTTCACCTAGCAGCTAATCCAATTTATCATGCTAGGACAAAACACATAGAGGTTCACTACCACTATGTGAGGGAGAAGTTACTTAGCAAAGAAATTCAATTATCATATGTGTCTACTAATATACAATGTGCAGATTTGCTTACTAAAGCTCTGGATGGAAGCAAGCTATGCAGATTTAAATCCATGATTGGATTGCAGGAAATAATTGAAGACTAAAGATGAAGACTTGAGCCAAAGTGTTTGGCTTGAGGGGGAGCTGTTGGTGCAAAACAAGCCTACACACATTGGCTTGGAAAATTGGAACCTTGGAAGGCTAAATCTTGAACCCTTGAAGAATGTATTTACATGAACCTTGAACCATAGGAACCAATGCTTAATTGGTTATTACCTTTTTATCCAATGTAAAAGTCTATATGACTTTAATCACTCATGTAATCACACCTAACTGAGAAAGTCATGGAAATTTTGGTTGATTGAATAGGTGAATGATTGAGAGAATATCTCATTCACTTTTAGGTACAAGATTCTAGGAGATTGACATGATTTTAAAATTCAAAATCTCACTCAATCTCTATATAATTTGCAAGTCAAAAGTCGCGGGTAATTATCACTCCTCCCGAGGCAATTCTGAGTCAATTATTGAGTGTGTGTGAGCTACACCATAGCCTACACCTCTGAGTACCATTGAGCATCACATTACATGCCAATGGGAATGTACAATCATTAGATTTAATCAATATACATATATACATAGTCTCTGTTTTCTCTGAGTGACTACCCTCAAGTCTGTCAACTTCAAAAGAGCATATCTCAAGATCTACTGAACCAAATTGGATGATTCAAAGCACATTAGAACAAGCTTGAAGCATACTATATGCCTACAAAATTTGAAGGTTAATGGATCAACCATCTGGGAGAAATCGCGCTCGAAGTGATCTCTGGTATTTCTCTGTATAGTTCCTAAAATGTTGGGGATGATCCTAAGTTTGCTAAATTGATTCCTCAGAGTGTAGTTTGTCATTTCCTCTCATTCCACTTGCAAATGAAAGCTTTTTAAGCTAATTGATTATGTCCAAAAGCAATTAGATCAATTTTAAGTGTGCTGGTCACACTGAGCATAACTCTGAGCAGGTGTCAGTACCAATATAGCAAGTTTTTCAGGATTCTTGAAATCACAAGTAGTCTGTTTTGATCTAATCATTACTCAACTCATTTCCAAAATACAGATAGCATATTTTGGTGTCATTTGGAAGCTCAAGGAGTCTACTAAGCATATCTGGAGTCAAAGGAGGGCAGGTGTGAAGCAGGTTTTGCAGCACCAACTTGATCTTCTAAGTGTATCGAGCCATCACATCCAACATATTTTATAAGTGTGTATGTTTGTCAAACCTTAAGATCCTAAGCCTAAAACCCTAACTCTCATCAGATACACTTTATTTGATGCCATCTCTTTTTCATATGTATTGCATAACGTCTTCCAAAGCTCCTCTGCACTTTCATAGTGTAATACTGTAAAGTAAACATTATTTGCCAGGTGCAAACGAATGGTAGACCTGGCCATTTCATCTAACTCATCCCAATCATCTTCATCCATGTTAGCAGGCTTATTTGAACTCCCATTTACTGGATTCCATTGCCTCCTTTGAATCAACACACCTTTAATCTGATTCTTTCATAGAGCAAAGTTTGAGCCATCAAATTTTCGAATCTCAAAATGGTCTTTGCCCTGCAAGTTAGAGCTCCTCCTCAGAACACTAGCACTAGACCCTGATCCACCGGATGTGCCTGAGACCTCTGATGCCATGATGGTAGAGAATTGAATAGAATGATAATGGAGCTAGAAGAGTCCAAACACCAACAAATAAGGGTATGAAGGAGTAAATCGACCACTGTATAGTTGACTAAACCAAAAACCTGGAAAAATTTTGCCAGAGTATCCTCTGCAAAATTAGCATATGACCAGTGTCAAAGTATCATAAAACTACAGGTACTGACATGTCTACCTGCATAGTGAATCACTGACTCCACTGCATATAATCAGTTACCCAATAGAAGCCAACTAGACTTATCGAGCACCTATGAACAACTATCATACATCTCGTATGGCGAGGCTGGGTAAGTCTTCCACCTGCATCACCGAAGAGATCCGGACATCTGGGTGTCTCCCAGTTAAGAAAACCTCACCACAACGCTCTTTATCAAACGTAAACGGCTTTATGCAAAGAACGTAACCGGTATATCAATGACCACATGGACGTACATAAGCGGTATCCACAGAAGCGTACATGGTATGTATGTGCTCAATATATGCAGTAAAATGATACTAAAAAGGCTAAGTACACAGCCCAAAAACTAGCCAATAACACCTGCAAGTGTCCGTCAACTCTCATGTTTTAGGCTTAAAAAACCTGAATAAAGTTGTAGCGGCTGCTCCCACGAAAACTGAAAAACTCTCAAGAAACCTATAGTTTTACGAGTGTGGCTGAAAATACAGCCCCAAAGGTTGATATTTATTGTCTGAGAAGTACAAAGAACACTCTTTTTGATGTTCTTGGACCTGTGTGAAGAGAACTATGTGCGAAAATACTCCAAAATGGCTCCAAAAGACATCCCAAAAATGCTTCAGAAATAGGCTTTAAAAGCAAAGAATGAAGCTTTGAGGGACCAAAACTTGTTCAAGGTAATGTCAACCTTAGTCTTTCCCCTTCTTCAGACACCACAAGAGTGTAGCTTAGTGGCAAGAGATTGCCATGGTTAAGCGAGCTCTGGGGTGAACAGTACTAGGATGGGTGACCTCCTGGGAAGTACCAAGAACCTCTATATTCCTTGATCGTTGAGGTCCTCCCTTGCGCGCAGCCAGCAGCGCCAACGGTGACTTTGGTGATCGGATGACAAGGTATGCCAAAGTCTATGCCTTGGTCACTGCCTTAGTCCTAAGCCTTGGAGAAAGCAGGGGGGGGGGATGCTCGCTTCGCTCGCACAAAAGGGACAAAACTTTTGCCTCGAACTGCTCTGATACTAGTGAAGTGTTTCGATGGTGATGCACCACAATGCACTCTCCTTCTTGAGAGCTCCAGGATGATATGCTCGGAGTAGGAAACTGAGCTCCTAAGGCCGCATGCAGTACTCTGCTGTCGAAAGGATTTCCTTACCTAGTTTTATATTTGGAAAAATAAAAATGTTTTAATTCAAAATCAATTAGGTGAAATCTCTCTCACATTTATTTTTATTGGCTAATTTTTCTTTGATGTACCTCCAGGCAAAAGATGGACATCTATTCTGAACTCAGAATAATGGCAAAGATATTTGGTTGAAACCTTGAAGCTATCTTTACATTTATCTTTATCTATTCCATCTATAGTTTTAATCTTCTTAATTTCATGAATGCCCACATAACACTTATCTTTATAATGCATAAGTAAAGGCATTCATGAAATTAAGAAGATTAAAACTATAGATGGAATAGATAAAGATAAATGTAAAGATAACTTCAAGGGTTCAACCAAATATCTTTGCCATTATTCTGAGTTCAGAATAGATGTCCATCTTTTGCCTGCAGGTACATCAAAGAAAAATTAGACAATAAAAATAAATGTGAGAGAGATTTCACCTAATTGATTTTGAATCAAAACATTTTTATTTTTCCAAATATAGAACCAGGTAAGGAAATCCTTCCGACATCTGCCCCCACCAAACGTACACATCACCCTCGATGGGTGAACCTGTAGTTCAATATGAAAGCAATATCAAATTCTTTTGAAAAAAAATGTTTATTAGATTATTTTCAAACTTATATGAAATATGTTCTTAAAGGTAAGTACAACTTCTGATACTCAAGAAAAATTTTCAAAATTATGCAAACTTGGATCACAAACTTTTTCATTCAATGCATGAATTTGAAAACAAGTTTTAGAAATTCCTATAGAAGTCAATCAGACAGTTGTGGTACTTGCTCTTCTAATAACCCGTTCAAAAGTAATAAATATTTTATATAAATGTTCTATCCCTCATTACCTAACCACTTGCTATAAGATGCATCTAACTAATTCCTCTATAGCATAAATCCACCTCATATTGCCCGCATAGTATTTCAGAAGTGGTTTTGAGACCACAACCGAATCATGGTAACTTTTTTCTTTTCTTTTCTTTCTTTCTCTTTTTCTTTTTTTTAATTTTTCTTTTTCTCATCTTTCTTTATTTCTGATAATGCAACAACCATTAATGTACTGCTTTATGTATCTTTCTTTTCTTTCTTCGCAACTTTTTTTTAAGGGGAAAGGCTTAACCCCTATTCAGAGCAGAGGTTCTAGAGGAATGCTATAGTGGGAGCTAGGATATCATTAGCGAAATGATTTGGAAATTAAGGTAGCCTACCTATATAAAATAAGCTTACTTCTACTAGGAGTCGCAAGTCAAGTGTTCCCTCTCCTATCCTTATGAAATCCATAGGGTCTCTAATTCTTATCTTCTTTTCATACACATTCCTACTTCAGTCTTAAATTCATTGTTTTATAATTTTAATAATCTTTCTTTCCTATCAGAAGGATGTACATATCTACACATGAAATGCATCAATAAAAAATCATGTTAGCAACTAAAAAAAATAAGTAAAGTTTAGAGCTCTTTCACCTGATCATTTTTATTCATCTTCATCGTCGTGCTCTTTCATCCAATTCAAATTTACTGCTTACTCTTCTTCTAAATAGCTTGATTCTTTTCCCTGCAATCAAATTTCTTAAAATAGAACCATCAAATTCACGTAATTTATATGTACCTCTATCAGAAACTGAAACAACAACATAAGGTCCGAACCAACATTTAGTTAGTTTTCGACGTGCATCGTATTGAGTATCAAACGTACTGTCATACACAAGCACCAAGTCACCAATCTCTATTGGTTGCGGACTACGTCTATGTTTCTTATAAAAATATAATTTATTTTTCAATCTAGATGTTTTTATTTTTTTATTGCTTCTTTAAGATTTTCATTTCCTTGTTTTAATTGTTTAATTCCTAAGTGTTAATAAGTCTTCTCTTGAAATATTATCTTTCCAACCTAGACTCATCCAATTAACTACCTGAGTATGGATAGGAAATAATGGTTTCTGATAGTATATGAGTTTAGCCGGCATAAAACCAGTTGTTCTCGTGTATGTCATTCTATCAGCCCAAAGAGCAAATGGGAGATATTTTGGCCATTGCCCAATATCTCCGTGGCAAGCTTTAGAAATGGCCTTCACTATGGAAGGATGCCCTCGTTCTATTTTGCCATTTGCTTCTGGATTATAGGCAGTTGTAAGAGACAATCGAATCCCATGCTGTGCAAAGAATTCTCTCCCCTCTCTAGCATCTAACTCACCTCGATCCGCTACTACTTTTTCTATGTATCCAAATCTGGATAAAACTTCTTCTAGAAGGAATACACATACATTGTTAGTAGTATTGGAACGAAGTGCTCTGCCCTCGACATAATTTGTCAAATCCTCTAGTGCAAGAACGATGTATCTCATGCCACTATTACTTTTAGGCATGGTCACAAGGTCAACTACCCACTTGTAATGAATAAAAGGTGGATAGGTTGGGTGAAGAGGGTCTCTATGCTTGGCAGAGGAATGTAACTGGAACGTACTACAAGTGCTCACAAATTCTTTAACAGTTACATACATTCTCGGCCACCAATAGCTTTCCCTAATCTTTTTATATGTAGCTACAAAAACTTTATGACCAACCCAAAGGCTTTCATGCATCTCTTGCATAACTTGCACTTGGAAAACTTTTAAACCTAGTACTCTTTGAGGGTTTCGAACCTTCCCTTTCGCATGTCTCCAAAGATATCCATCTTTCAAGAAGAAGTTGAAAGACTTCTTCGTAACGTTCTGGAATCCATTTGAATACCAACTTGGGTGAGGCTGAAACGAACTCAGATAGTTTCCTATATCTTGCCACTCTCCTTCATAATCGTTTTCTCTAAAACTCTCATACGCATAGATAGATGTTTCATAATTTATTAGATTTATATGATTATTTATTGCTTCACTATCATTGTTGAATTTTTCTCTTGAAAGCATATCAACAACGATGTTATGTTTACGGGCTATACGAACAAAAGCAAGATTAATGAATTTAATATATACTATCCATCGTAGCATAGCTATATTCGGAGACGAACAATTAGCTATTAAACCTATTAACGGAAGACAGTCGGTCTCGACTATTACATTGGCTGCTATAAAGTATTCCTTATCTGTTTTTAAAGCTGTAACTAATCCCCATAATTCTCTCTTAATTTGCGGGTAATTCCTTTGAGTATCATGAAGAATCTTCGCTCCAAAGCGAACTGGGTATCTTTGCTCCTCTTCATCATCCTGTCCAATGACCGAACCTACACCATTAGGACTAGTGTCAATGGTTAGGATTACAGGCTTATTTCCTGTATAGTCAATGCATTTCAAAATACGAGCATTGATTAGCAATTTCTTTAGACGCCTCATTGTTCTAGAATGCTCATCAGTCCAAAAGAATTTATTTCTTCTCCTCGATAAATCATAAAGCGGATTCGCTACATGAGCAAAGTGAGGGATCCAGATGACATAGAAAACACATGCACCTAGGAATCTCCTTACTTCACTAACATTGTGACATTGCTAAGAAATCCTACTAATGGCATTAACTTTTGCTGGATAGGGCCTGCGACCATAATGTCCACATAAATGCCCAACTATTAGCACTTCATTAACACCAAAGGTTGATTTCTCTAGGGAGAAAGTTAGTCCAACCTCTTCAAATCTTTCAAATATCTTTCACAATCTAAAATATGGCTGGAAACAAACTTTCTACAACCTCATGAATCTATACTTTCATCCTTTTCTTTTTCCATACACCCTTTTATTGGAATGTCATCAATAAAAGGCATCGTCACTTTTGGGATAAAGTCATGTAGGACCAGATTCATAGCATTCATCATGTGTGCCACAGAATTCGTGGCTCCTTGTGGTAACGTACACATGCGTACTAAGCCCAAAGGAGTCTTCATTGTGGTCACATTTCTACTCTCAATTGCTAATCGAAACTGATCATACCCTGAGTATAGGTCTCCCATTGAATAGATAGAATGACCGGCAAATGCCTCGGCAAATTCATATACAATGGGACCCGTTACTACATTCCTAATAGTGACTTTATTCACAGGCTGCAAATCCTGAATAAAGCGTAGCTTCCCGCTCTTTTTCGGTACCGTGAACCACCTATTGGAATATGGTGCAGAAGATGGTTCCAAGATTCTCATGGCAATCTTCTCCTTTAACAGTCTCATTAGCTCAAGTAAATGAGCCTTTGGGACTAGAATTGGACAAAGATTCCATGGAATGTGCGGTACTATGAAAATTATCATCGGAGCTACTAACTTTGGGTCTGCACATCCTATCTCATGTGAGAAAATGCTCTACCATGACGAACAATCATCTTGGTAAACTGATCTTTTTCAATTTGAGAAAGAAATTCATCACCGAATTTAATAAATTTCTTACTCTCCTCAGTAAAAATATGACCTATCTTAGATCGATCTCTAAGTATAGATCATTTGATACTCGCCGAAACAATGTATCATGACTATCTTTGGGTAAAGGTTGAGCTACAGGCTTTATTTTCTTTTCTACAGTTTTATATTTGGTTTCTATGCTAACTTCATGTTCTAGGATGAAATCACTAATAATCTCATACTCTGGAATAGAGTTAAGAATTATTAGGTTTGATTCTAAATTTTCATAAGAAACATTTTCTAATTCTTCTAATAAAGTTGAACTTTTGGAGAGTTCAATTATACACTCAATTTCCTCGTCAATTGAAATTAATCCTAATTTCATAAAGTATTTTTGAGTTTGTTTTCTAAATATTTTTGTAAGGTTCTCTTTAGTAATATAATGCTAGTTGTAGGAGTACAAATTAAGCAATTATCAATTTTATGTTCATTGATAGGCGCGACATCAAGACAACGTCCACTATTGTCTCCCTCAATAGTGGAGTCTAGAAGAAATTTTGATCATAGTAAGCCCCATATTGTCTTACAACCAGTGGACCATCACATACATGACTGATCGAGTCAATGGGGTTTCTTTCTATTTCTAGCGTGGTTTGGGCACACTGTCATAACTTGCAAGGAATCCATCCCTGATTTGGATCAAATTCTTGCATACGTTGATCCATCATTCATTGCTTTTGTTTCCATTCTCATTTCAGCTATAAATGGCTGTCCAAGAATCACTTCGTATGAACAATTGTCTTGAAGGAAGAAGTGAAACTCTTCTTGAACGCCACCTATCATTATAGGCACATTTGCACATGCTCCTACTAATATGCCAGAGCCATTGTCAGCTGTTCTCATCCTCCAACCGTGCTCTTTGTTGATTGGCCATCTAAATTTGTAAAAAAACTTCTTTGATATGACGTTTATCTCTGACCCTGAGTCAATGAGAGCCAAAGCTAAACAGGAATCCTTCTGATCACCGATTCTAATCTTCACTTCTAGTGTGCCTCCTGCCCAGAAGGTAGAGTTGAATTTACTTTCACTCTTTAACATTTCTTCATTAGGTTGTATAGGTCCTAGAAAATTTCTATTTACACTACCCATTGTAAATTCTTCATCATCCTCATAGTCACTTTCACTTAATGTAACTACATCATTCATAGCTAGAGCCTCCTCTGCCACGTCTTGCATGTCCTCGTCTTGGGGCAAAGGAAAACATCTTCTTCTAATAACTCAAATAAAAATGTCCTTGAACTCCGGTTTCGCTATGGAAAACACTTGCTCAAGTGACATTGTTACTTGACTTTTTAGAAGAATGTCATTTAAAATCTCCCTAGCATCATTTTTCTTTTCGAGCTCTTCTACCTTTCTTCTTTCCTTTTTCTTCATTTTGCTTTTGGTCCTCCTTATTTTCAGGTTTAGAGGTTTCTTTTTCTCCTTTCTTCTGTTCTTCTTGCAATTGAACATTTTCATCGATCGGCTTTTTGCCTTTATCATTTTTCTCTTCTCTTCCTGAGATAAATTTGATTCATCAAACTTAACTTTTTTATCAGTTTTCTTTTCATCTTCTCTCGTTTGCCTTCTAGTCACCCTCCTATCTCCTTCCTCTACATCATCCTATGTATCTTCTCGTCTCCGTTTTTCCTCAACATTAGCAATGTGGGAAAAAACAGAAGATTGATCTACAAGAGATTTCCATGTGGTTTTGTAAATTATCTCGTCTCTAGCTCGTACCAGTGCCTCTATCGAATATGGATTTTGGCTAGGCGTTGAAGGAGGCCTATCCTCGACTGGCTCTAGTCTTGCAGCCGAAGTACTAGCAGTCGCATTTGAGACTGTTGAATATTCGTAAAGCTTTTTCATTCCTCCTTTGCCCCAATTGACGGACAAAGGAAGATGTGACCTGAAGTCACATAATCTTCTATCTATTTCTACGACTAATTGATTCGCCTTAGCACTTTTTAATTCTTCACAAGCAAATGTTGCGTGCTCGTGACTATCGCACCAAACAGAGCGTTTCCCGCTAGTCTCTCTTTTCTCATTATTTCTTTGAAAAGGTGGCTGCGGAGCAAACTGAGGAGCTGGTTGTGGAGCAAACTGAGGAGCTGGCTGTGGTACTAGCTGGAAGACTGGTTGAGGTGGAACATACTGAGGCATAACTGGTTGAATAGGCGGTGCTTACCCTACACCACTACCGCTAGCCCTGGATCATTAAAGCTCATGGGGTAAACGTGTTTATTCAAATTGGCAACCTCTTTTGAAAGAGATGCGTGCATGTTCATGACATTCTCCATTTGTTTACATAGAATGTCCAGTTGAAATTCTATTGGAGCTTTAGTGGAAGCTGAATTTTTAGGCGTAGCCATAGTAGAAGGCATTAGCATATAAACTTGCCTTGTAGCAAGAGTCTCTCTAGGCTGAGAAGCATTAGGTTTAGCATATAAAATTGTTTGCCTTTGCTTCATTTGAGCAACAACCTCTATCTCTTTTTTGACCTTCTCCCAGTCATCAGTTAGCCCATACCTTTTTCTAGGCTCTTCTATACGCCTTTCAATTTCAGCCCTATCCTCAGGATTAAGTATCTTAAGGAAATATATAATTACATCTGGGTTAATACCATTTCTATCATCTTCGGGAAGTTGAGCCAAACGTCTCATAAACTCATCATGAAGATGAGTTAAAGACTTATTGCTCTTAACAGTGTTTAACCAACGCAGAAAACCTTCTCGACTATGTTGGCTAAAATCCTCGAGGTAGAACATTTTATGAAGTTCCTTTCTAAATTCCTCCCATGTTTTTTCGGCGTGTTCTTGTATAGATTCTAGAATTGAACTAGAAACTACTCGACCAAAGTATTTAACTAAAACATCTTTAGGCAATCCCTGGATTTGCACTTGCTCCTCAAATGCATCCAGGTATTCGATAATGTTCAATCCAGTAAAATTTCCTTTTTCTTTTAGAATAGCTTGAACTCTACGTGTCCCTTGCTTTTCTATGATCATGTTCTTGAACATCTCCTCCATTTTGCGTTCTTGATAACGCTTCGAATGGAGAAGAAGTTCCCTAATAGCCGGATCTATTTGCTCTCTAAATTGCCTAAATCTATCACCAGTTGATAAAGCCAGGAATGTTGGCTTTACCCTACTCCTAGGCTTTACTAATTCTAATCTTCTTTTCTTAAATCTATTTGATTTCTCAAACCTAAATTTTGTCTTATCTTTTTTACTTACTCTTTTTTTAATTTAGAACTTTTTAGAATTTAAAAATTTTTAAACTTTTTTTAATTTTAAAGGGTTTTTTAATAAGGTAGATAAAATTCTCTTAATTTAAATCATTTGATTTACTAATAATTTCTTTAATAATAGTTTTTTTTGAAAAAATAAAAGCAATAACTATAAATCAAAAGAACCTAAACTAAACTCTTTTTTTGCTTCTAAAATAAAATAAAGCAAACAATCTTTCTTTTTCAAAACATAAAATCTTTTCTTTTTGATGATTGCAAAAAATAACTTTTCCTAAGATCTAAGATGCAGATATTTAAATGCTTTAAGTAAAATTTATCTTTCCTAAATAAAAAACAAAGGTTCTAAATACTCTTTTAATGCAAATATGAAAGTACTTAAATCATAAGTGCAAATGAAAACAACTTTCTTTTTAAGTGATTTGTGTAAACTAAAATAAAGAACTTAAAAAACACCTTACTTGATGTTTGCTTGCTGAAGAGGCTCTAAAGTGAACGTTAAACAATCGTAAACACAGAACTAAAGTGACTGTGAATATGTCTTGATTCTCTTGTATGTTGATGGGGGGGGGGGGGGGGGGTTGAAGCGACGAAGCTCCTCCAGTTGGATATCCTTCTTCCCGTGGAGGCGCTTAGGTCATACGACTAGCCCTCAACACCAAGGGAAAAAAGAAACACCAAATTCTTCCCGTTTTGTCACAGCTTCAATCTTCAATTTCCTGCATACAAGAAGAAGATGAAATTAAAAATTTAAGTTAAAACTGAAAATACAACGTAAGCCCTAGGCACACTATCGTCACGTTTCACGTCGGGCTCACCAAGGTTGTCGTCGAGGGGTGTGAAGGGAGGCAGACGTTCATCTAAAAGATTCATGCTAACCTAACCATGTGACTGCACGCGGGGTGCTTCTAAGTATGCTTCGGGTCATCGATTGAATTTTCAGTTTAGAAGTGATAAAAGCTATAGTTTTTTTTTTATCTGTTTGAGTGAAATCTAAAAGCTAAGATTCAAAAGAACTTTATAATTTTTCATTTATCATAATAAATTTTCTTATCATTGCTAAATGTATAGACATATGAAAGTTCAAAATAAAATCTTAATTATATCAAAAAGTGGAAGTGCTAGAAAACTTTAGGATTTAAGCCTATACAAAAGCTTATCAGTGCTAATACAATTTCTTTTTGAGAATAATCCTATACAACTTAATATTTTTAAATGATCATAAAATGCTTCAATCTTCAAATATTACAATCTCATAAACTCGTATTCTCCTTTGCTAGAGGAAATTTGATTAAAGTGAAAGTCCGATCAACAATGTAGAGGTGATTCTCTAAGATGGCATGGAGAGTTTGATGCATAGAGAAGCAATTTGCTCTCAAGAGATCATGAGCTACAGAATAATGTGATGAGGATGTCTGATACTGTGAGTTTTTTTTTACAATTGTTTCAAAATTACCGACTCAATGTATGTATTTAAAAAATCATTCCTCTGTTATGCATTAATGGAGTATATATTTTCATTGTAACTTACTTTTTCTATGCTTCGTTTTCCATGATACCATTGTTAGTTTCTTATTAACGTAAATTATTTGTGCTATTAGTTATGTCATTCGAACTTTTACTTATAGATACACGATTCAGATTACACAAGACTGAACAATTTGATGTGTTTTCTTTCTTGCAATTTATGAAATTCTATTTGATTGAGGAAAAAAAAAAGTTTCTGTAATCTATATTTTTCTAGCCAGATGATGACGTGCTTAAAGTGTAAAGAAATACTGATAATCAGACTACCATAGTTCTGCATATATAAAAGTCAAGGGTCGAAGAAAAATCTAATACACCATTTTACCGAACTATTATTTTGTTAAAGTTTGACATGGCTTATATTTCATTTATGTGTGTATGAAATATTTTTCTTTGACTTTCGACTTGATCCACGTGCTGTTTTATGATGTAACTCTAGTGATAGAGTTATTTGTTATGAATCTTGAGAAGGCATCCGTACATCACTATTTGACCTCAGACGATTGGAAATCGTAAATATATCCACGAAACTTTAGAGTTGTCAACTATTGATCTCACAATGTGTATGTGATGCATGTGCGATAGCATTCTCCTTACTCTATATACAAAGGAGATAAAAGATGATGTGAAATCCATCTGTGTAGGATTCGCAGTTGACAAGATTTGATGAGAAATAAAATTCATTTGAAAAAACAAATCACACAACAACACCTAGATTATGTTGGCAAGGCCTTTCCTTTCTGTTACAAAGAAATCTTCTTGTTGCTTTTGATTCTGATTGAAAGAATGAATGCAGATTCTCTGTCCATACTGAACATGATTAAACCCGTAGTTTTTGTTTACGATATGTTAAATGTGGTATTTATGACCTATTACCATGCAAAATAAAAGTCACTATTTCTTTTTTATGAAAAATCAAAACGAATTTCTTTTTTAAGATTGAACGCTTTGACGCAAATGGTGCATTGTTTTTAAGAATTTATTTGAAAAATGAAATACTCATCCTTTATAACATAAATCAAGTTATGATCGGTAACTTATGAGTTTTAGTCATTGAAGCTTATCCGAATGATCCTATTGCAAGCAAGTACACTTATGTTTACTTTACTGTTAATGAAAAGGAAAAAAATGATCGGAGCTCACTCATAGTTAGAAATTGATTCAAGTTGATTCGTTTTCCCTTTAATTAACACTGAATGGAGAAGTTCTTTTAATTTATGTTTTGCAATGATGAATCTTTATGAATGCTTAGATTCTGCAGGTTTAAGGAACTCGTTATGATCTAAAGCAAAATACATTTTTTTTTCTTATTTCACACGGGTAAAGTGATTTCTTTGCGTGTCATTCAATCTAAACAAATACTTCATTAGTTGGAATATGGTATTACAGAATAGTAAAACTAAGCATTTTCTTACTCCAAAATTGTACAAGTTTTTACCTTGATAGGAGAAAAATCTCACTGAAAAACCCACTTACTGAAGACCCATAATCTTTTGTTTCTTGATTTACGAATTACTTTATAAATATATTCTTATTTATGTAAGAAATGATTGACCAATTTGAAACTCTGAATAGTTTCCAAAGTTTTAGATATAAATATCTCCTTCGGTTACAATCTTATGGTATTCAATAGCTTAACATCAACAACTCATATTTGACGAAAGCATAAAGATGTTTTGATAGAAGTGGTAACATTTAAGAATAGATTGGAAGATGAATCAATAGTTGACCAAGTTTATTTACGTGAAGAACTTGTGTTTGATGCAAGTCTTGGGGTTTGAACTAACAATGTTTCTTGAGTTTATCTATGCTCTCTGAGTCCACTTCTATCATACCTGAGTTTGCTCTACCCGACGTGCGCCGTAATTACTGGTGGTTGGCTTGATCCACCGACCGTCGCTTTCTCGCCGACACCGCACAGAGGCTGCAGAATACGCAGAAAACACAGCACACAGGGAGCACGAAGACAGACTTCTTAGGTCTTACAAATGCAGTCGAACTTACGGTCTGTGACTGGCCAGGCCACTATATGTTTTATTAACGAACATATACAAAGGAGTGTCTAGTGGCCATTTGGCCTTTCACATGGACACTAACGGTAGCAACTTCTTTGTATATGCTTTTTAATAAAACATATAGTGGCCTGGTCAATCACGAACTGTAAGTTCAAGCACATTTGTAAGACCTAAGAAGTATGTCTTCGTGCTCCCTATGTACTATGTTGTCTACGTATTCTGCGGTAATCTCTTACCACTAAGCTACACTCTTGTGGTGTCTGAAGAAGGGGAAAGACTAAGCTTGACATTACTTTCAACATGTTTTGGTCCCTCAAAGCTTCATCCTTTGCTTTCAAAGCCTATTTTGGAAGCATTTTTGGGGTGTCTTTTGGAGCCATTTTGGAGTACTTCTGCACATAGTTCTCTTCACACAGGTCCAAGAACATCAAGAAGAGTGTTCTTTGTACTTCTCGACAATAAATATCAATCTTTGGGCTGTTTTCAGTCACACTCGCAAAACTACAGGTTTCTTGAAAGGTTTTAGTTTTGGTGGGAGCAGTTGTTGCAAACATTTTTGCAGGATTTATGAGCTTAAAACATCAGAGTTGATAGACACTTGCAGGTGTTATTGGCTAGTTTTTGGGCTGTGTATTCAGCCTTTTAGTGTCATTTTACTGCATATATTGAGCACATACACACCATGTACGCTTCTGTGGATACCGCTTATGTACGTCCATGTGGTCATTAATATAGCGGTTACGTTCTTTGCATAAAGCCTTTTATGTTTGATAAAGAGGGTCGTGGTGAGGTTTTCTTTACTGGAGACACCTAGATGTTGGGGTCTCTTCGGTGATGCAGGTGGAAGACTTACCCAACCTCGCCATAGGAGATGTATGATAGTTGTTCATAGGTGCTCGATAAGCCTAGTTGGCTTTTGTTGGGCAACTGGCTATATGCAATGGAGTCAGTGATTCACTATGCAGGAAAACATGTTAGTACTTGTAGTTTTATGATATTTTGTAGAGGATACTCTACAAAATATGCTCATTTTGTAGAGGATACTCTGGCAAAATGTTTCGATATTTTTTGTTTAGCCAACTATATAGTGGTCGATTTACTCCTTGATACACTTATTCGTTGGTGTTCGGACTCTTCTAGCTCCATTATCATTCTATTCAATTCTCTATGGCATCAAAGGTCTCAGGCATATCCGGTGGATCAGGGTTTAGTGCTAGTGTTCCAAGGAGGAACTATAACTTGCAAGGCAAAGACCATTTTGAGATCCGAAAATTTGATGGCACAAACTTTGCTCTATGGAAGAATCAAATTAAAGATGTGCTAATTTAAAGGAGGCAATGGAAGCCAATAAATTGGATTTCAAAGAAGCTTGCTGACATAGATGAAGATGATTGGGATGAGTTAGATGAAATGGCTAGGTCTACCATTCTGTTGCACCTAGCAGATAATGTTTACTTTACAGTATTAGACTTTGAAAGTGCAGAGGAGCTTTGGAAGAGGTTATGCAATACATATGAAAAAGAGATGGCATCAAATAAAGTGTCTCTGATGAGAAAATTATATGACCTTCGCATGAAGGACACAGATAGTGTTGCTACTCATCTAAATGAGTTTGAAGCTATATTCTCCGAGTTACAGGCTCAGAAAATGGATATGGTTAATGAGATGAAATCAATATTGCTGTTATGGACCTTGCCATCGTCATGGGATATGTTTTGCACAGCCATTAGCAATAGTGCACCTAGTGATAAACTTGTCTATGATGACATATGTGGAGCACTCTTGAGTGAGGAGATTCGTAGAAAATCTATGGTTAGCACTCAGAGTGGAGATGCATATAATGTTCGTGATTCTTACCACGGAAAGAATCAGCAATGTGGTAGGAGCAAGAACAAGGAAAGGAATGGTCAACGGAATAAGAGTAGAAGTAAATCAAGGAAGAGGTATGTGGAATGCCATTTATGTCATAAGAAAGGAGATATGAAGAAAGACTGTTATGCATTAAAGAATGCTAAAGGTAAAAGACAGAATGTTGATGGGCATGTTAAATAGTTACCTACCCCATCTACTTCGATTTGTGAAGATTGAAGAAATTAATGCTATTTCTGATGATGCTCATGTGCTAACACTTCATAGTATTGTGCCAACTGAAGCACTTATTATTGATTCTCTTTCCCACACCTACCTTCTAGATTTTGGTGCTTCTTTCCATGTGACACCACATAGAGAATGGTTCTCTAATTATGCAGCAAAGTCTCTTGGTACCGTGAGACTTGGTGATGCTTACCAGTCTGACGTTGTGGGGATTGGAGATGTGGTTTTGTAGTTCATTGATGGTTCAAAATTTACTATGCATAATGTATGCCATGTACCTCAGTTATCACGTAGTTTCATGTCAGTTGGTCAACTTGATGACCTTGGTTACAAGGTAGTCTTCTATGCTCACTCCTTTGGTATATCAAAGGGCAATATGGTTATTGTAAAAGGAAGAAAATTTGGCTCAATTTATCCTTTATTTATATCACAAAAAGAACACTTGTTAGTTGTTATTGAACAACCTATGGCTTGTATTTGGCATGGTCATTTGGGCCAAATATCTCATAGTGGAATGGAAAATCTTTCTCGTTCTAGCTACTTACATGTGTTATCTTTCTCTGATTGTTCATTTTGTGAGCATTGTCAATATGGAAAGCAAACCAGAAATGTGCATAGAATGCACATTGACTCTTCAATTCAGCCTTTAGATCTTGTCCATACAGATGTGTGTGGTCCTATGCCCACTAGGTCCTTAGGTGGTTCTCTTTACTTTGTCACTTTCATAGATGATGCTACTAGAAAAGTCTGGGTATGTCCTATCAAATTGAAGGATGAGGTATTCCCTACTTTTAGAAAATGGCTTGCTTTAGTTTAGACTGAAAAAGGAACTAAGCTTAAGGCTTTATGTTCAGATAATGGAGGTGAGTATACCACACATGAATTCAGCCTTTTCTATCAGTCTAGAGGGATTCGTAGAGAACTTACAACTCCTTATACCCGAGCACACAATGGTGTAGCTGAGAGGATGAATAGAACCATTCAAGATAGAGTAGTCTCTATGTTGCATTATGCACACCTCTCACAAGGCTTTTGGGCAAAAGCAGTATTGACTGTAGTTCATGTGATTAACCTTTCACCTAGTACTTCCAAAGCTCTGAAAGTGGCACAAGAGCTGTGGACAAGGAAGCCACCATATTATGATCATCTTCGAGTTTTTGGGTGTGAAGCATATGTTCATATACCCAAGAATCTTAGACAAAAGTTGGACCATAAGTCAAAGAAATGCAGTTCTTTTGGATATGGTCGAGAAGGACAATTTGGATATCGCTTATGGGATCCTGAAACATGGAGAGTGATCAGAAGTAGTGATGTCATTTTCAATGAGTCTAAGATGCATAAACAACCCATTAAGAAGGTTGAAGTGAGAAGAGTGGTGTTTGAGGATACTAGCACTATTGTGTCTATTTTTAGGTGAACATTCTTGTAGACAATGTTGAAACCTATTCAACGCCTACATGCTACTAAAATATATTCCAAATACATGGAACTAATGTCATTGTTTGCCCCAATTGCAAGGTGATAGGTGCTTGGGTTAGGCTATCACATGCCACACTACTGGTGGATTCTTCTAGTGGTGTCTCTTTTTGGGGTGTTGGTGTTGGTATACTTTTTGGTTGCACATCAAGTTTAGGGTCATTCGTTGGCTTTGATGAAGTAAAGCTTGGGGATTCCACCTAACCCATTTTGTACCTTTTACTACCATCTCCTTCTTTCCTTTGAATGGTGGTGTGAAGGCTTTTGCAACTCATTGTAGTACTCTTTTGGATCATGTTTGAATTATGACGGCCTATGACTTGGCAAGCATAATAATGAATATATTTCACATCTGATTTTGTCTATCATTCTTGAGTTTATAATATTCTTGGGCATCATTGCAATGTCTTTAAATGTTTCCTAGTTCATCATAGAATTGGAAGCACATCTACATCCCTTTGTCATTAAACTTCAAGAATCCTTGATTCCATCCCGACAAACGTAAGTTCCTTGCTTTTGTGCTCCAAAAGGCCAATATGTCAGATATGAGATGTTATATAATTTGTAGATGTTTCACTTGCTTAGTGTACAATTGCATTCATTCTCAACCAACTTTTTTGTTTTCCATTATATGCACAAGTGTCACAAATGGTATAGTATATTTGGTTTAAAGCATAATTTGTAGCAATATGGCACTGATTCTTGCACTTCACACAGAAGAATTGCTTCAATCATTCTTTGCATTTATTATTTATAGGTTGTATACAATCCAGCTCTTCAGCAAAGCCTCCAATTTCATGTGCTAATTCTTGTTCCATTTCCATAACAATGTCCAAAATCATTCCTTCAATGCATCTCATGATCATAATTTGGCATGGTTAGGGGCTCAATCTAGTTATAAACCATGGAGTAATCATATTTGTTGGAAATGTTGCATTTGATGCTAGTAATTGTGGCAAATGCATCCTAAAAAATGGTCACATACTCTTTTACTCCTTAATGTGGCTTTAGCTTCTTCTTCTTTAGAAAATAGAAAATCTATGGTGAGATTCTATTTAACTGATATCTTTGTAAACAGGCATCACATATCACATCATATTATTGAAAATGATGCAGATCAAATTCGTCCAACCATCTTGTGGCTTCATTAACTAGGGTTGACATAAATAATTGGGCTTTATATGCTTTTTCATCTGGGTTATCTAACACATTGTAATTAATTTTGAAGGCATGAACATGCGCATCTCGGTCATCATTGGAAAATCTACCAAATTTAGTGTAGGTGATTCCTACATGATACTGCCTTTCTTGGAGTTATCATGTGTATGCCATAGGTCTAGGGCTAAATTATTATACCTTGTCTACTACTTCTTCCGAGCTTGGACTTGTGGATGATAGTTTTCTTGCATGTTGTAATCCTCTCCCTAGGTGTTTTGAATTCAGTTACTGAAGGGGTTTTAGTCCAATGGATAGAAATATCTTTCTACTACTCAAAAATCTTCAAAACAATGTGATGATTAACATTTTAATTGGTGTCATGCACCCTTCACTCTAGCTAGTTCCAGAAGAGGATTCTTTGAGATTTTTGAAACCAAAATTCTAATTGAATAGTTTGATTGTCTTACCTCTTTTGTCGATCACCTATTGTTTTTGAGGCAACCAAACTTTCATCAGACATCAAAATTATACTAGAAGATATCAAAGATGTTCTAGATATTTCCTGCAAAGGGAAAAACTAGAAAATGTGTTTGATCCAATGTCTTCTTGATTGGTTCCGTACGTTTAATTGCAACTTTGCCTAGCATTGTTACAACTTTGATCATGCCATAAAGTGCATGTAATGCACTATTCACTTGTAGAGGTTTCTTATCACTCTTATGTTTTGGTTATGTTTTGCTAGATTTCATTACTGATAGTACTTAAACAAGGACCACACTTGAGTGGAACTACCATTTTTAACATCTCTCTTGTAGTTCTAGTTAAGGATAGGAGTAGGTCAACATTGGGTTGTTGGGTGGGATGATCTAGATTTCTCTAAGTCCCTTAGTTTCTTGCAAATCTCAAAACAAGTGGATTAGAGACAGTTATTTGACAATATTGAACTATAGAGTACACCACAATCTGCATCATAGCATTGATAATGTATGAATATCACCAAAATATGAAAAATATTGCTTTTGGGTTACTAAAGTCAAACAAGAGAATCAATTACTATAGTCGAACTATAGTCCAACTACGTACTCAATTATATTTTCATTTAATAGAGTAGTATAGGCTTGATCATTGTTGAAATATTCTATATTCTACATCACACTTTCAATTACACATACTTATCCACATTCCAACAGATAACTTAGACACCAAAGTTATCTTCCACTATAAGCCTTTTAAAATACACAAACACTTGGATATCTAGACAAATAAGCAAAGTACTTGTAGAAAGTAGTGAGCTCAGAAGATGCACTTAACAAGGTGACTGAAGCATAGCTGACTAGACATTCTAGCACAACCCAGGTCATCACTCGCATAGTAGGCCCAAAAAACCTTTTCATTAATAAGCGGAAGGTAACAACATATAGTCTTGCCTTTTAAGTCAGGATTGTTCAATGGAATTAGATCATAATGCCAAAATTACACTACACGCAAAATTTAAAATAATGGTGTCTTGATGTCCTAACAATCCATATCATAGAGTTCTTAGGTTTAACTTTACATTTATCATCGCATACTTATGTTAAATATTAATGTTTCCCTCGTGATTGGGAATGGTCAACAAGTTAGTAGGGCTGTGTTTGAGGTTTGGAAGATCTTATAGTGTGTCATGGTCATAAGAGATAATCATGGTTTCTTGTCTCTTTCCCACCTGAGCTTGAAAACCATACTAGGATGAGCCTTTTAATGTTACACAAAGGCTCTGATTTTGATTGAAAATCGTACACTTGATCAGAGTTCTTAGATTTGAGATTCATGAGATCTAGGATTTTTGGTTCCATAATAAAACATCTTTACATTTTTTGCTTCTTTTGTAGGTCAGAGAGGTCTCCAAGGATTTCCCTTTTGGATATTTGGCTTGGACATTCTTCGCTATATGTTTAGATAAGGCACTACTATCTAGTTAATTGGTTCCTAAGGATCTTTTTTTAGGCTTGTGAGCATCCATGGCACCCCATTTTCAAAGGGTTCTTGTCATTGAAAGGATCAAAACCTATGGTAGAGAGAGGATGGAGTGTAGTTACTCCATTCCAAATAAACATACATCTTGCTCCCAAAAGCGGGACTTTTCATCTTGTGGAGATATATCAGAGTAGCTCCATGCTTCTGGAGGTGTTGAAAGCACCATAATGTTTCATTGAAATTGTATCTGCATGCTTTTGGAGGTGTTGAAGGCACGAGGACATTTCGTTGAAATTTGAAACTTAATTCAATTTTAACAATGGGTTATCTTGGGCGATCATGCGAGCTAATACTACCTAGATATTTACTGAAGAACTTTGGACTCTCAAAACCATAGATTTATCACCAAAAATATTAGATCAAAAGAATTTTATTCTCTCTTGCACCGAAGATGCTCATTTGGAAAATAGCATGCTCTAGGCACTCACCACTTATGGGTTCGTTATGTTCTGAGAGGCTCAAAGTTATTGTGTCTCTTAGGGATATCCTTGTCTATATGGTTCTAAATGCTTACTAAATCTAAGATATTTCTTCCACAACCCTTCTTATTGTTGATTCGGCCATGTGTCCCCAAGGTTAGCTTAGTTTGTGGTCGTAGTTTGCACTCAATTTGAAACATTTCTTGTTACAAACTTCATTGATTCATATTCAACCAGAATGAAGTTTTGTTCTAGTCCTAACATTGAATTTCACCATGGAATCTCTGTATTGGCTCATTTGATGTCATGTGTCAGAAATACATTGATGGATTTCTAGATCTCTTAATGGTTTGCATGACCACTCCTTTACCCTTCGCCTTCATAAGATGTTCCTAAGTTGAGGCCTAGTTTCTCTTCAAGTGCTATGTTTATGGATGGGTTCACAATATATTGGGTGAATTTTCTTAGAGGTCATCACTCTTGGGATATCATATATGTCATTTGAGATAATCATAAATATCTATCTTTGTCCTTGATGGGCACTAATCACACTAACTCCTAGATTGATTGCAATTTATGGGTCCACATAAGGTCACCACTAGGAGGATGATGCCCTAGGAAGCTACCAACTCTAGGGGCATACTTCCTTTTCAATAAAACCTTTTAAATTGATGCTTTGGAGCAATCACGCCTGCCATTAGCCAATACAAGGGCTATAGCATGAAGGATTTCCTTCGAATGTGCAAGTCATAGAGACATCATTAGGGTTATTTTGGTCTTATAGAAGAGGATTTCGGGGTCTTTTTACGAAATATCTCACTCTTCAATTGCCATTTTGCTCTATTTTTTTCCATATCCTTTTGGTTGATTATACGGGCCTTTTTAAGATTCTTTTGGGTGGTTTTTACGCTTTTTTTCTTAGAAGGAAGTTTAGCCATACCTTATTGTCCCGTGCTTGAAATAATAAAATAACAATTGTATAATTAATGGGTTTGGCACCCTTGGGATCCCTTGTATCCCACAAAGCAGGACTTCAATGGTCCAAAAGCTAACATCGACCACAATCGATAGGATATCTAGGACTCGAGGGGAGACTAATGCTTTTAAAAAGACTTCTTGAGAAGTTTGATTATTTTTTCATGGGCCCTGAGTGCCAACTTACTTTCAATCTTTTTGTTTTCCAAGAAAAATATCCTATGGTTTATGAAAGTCAAAAAGTTTTCACAATTAAATATTCATCTACCTAAAATGTGTAGAGATTTTTCAATCAACCACTCTTCCTGATGACCATCAAAGCTGATCGCATATCTTTCTTTCCTTATCTTCTAGAGCACTTCCCCTCCCCTGACATTCCACAAATATGTAGAGCAGCCAACTATTTCTCCAAGTAATTATTGTTTCCAATAGATTTGGCTTGTTGAGCTCAAACTCTTTGTGAGAGAGTGCAAGATTGGGAAGCTTCTAGGGCATGACAAGAACATATTGAAAGAACTTGGAGAAGCATGCAGGAGGTAGAAAAGTGAGTTGCAAAGCCATGAAGTTGAGTCCACCAAACAAGCATAGGACCAGCCTTTGAGCTTATGAAGACACAAATAGACCTTATAGGCATGTGATAAGTGTTGGAGCAAGACAATAAAAAATTGATGATTATATGAAGCTTATCTTGGGAAAGATGGATGGATGCTCCAAGAGACTAAGTAGGTACTGCTAAAACTGCTTTGTACCAGCCCTCTTTTGCTTCATAGTTGATGACTAGACCTCCTTATCTTTCCAATGACACCATAAAATGTCCTATGTACTTTGGAAATGATGTGTGCAATGATTGAATTAAAACAGATACCTTTGTAGTTCACAAACTCAAGAAAACCTTCTATTTTTGTCTTGATACCTGTTGGGTATTTTGCTCAGTCTTACCAGCGTAGTAGGAATTGGAAAAATTTCTAATATATATCCTTGTTAAGGTAGCATAGTTTAAGCTACCCACCATACTTTGATAGCCTGTAATGTCATTGACTTCATCACCTTTATGGGCACTTAGCTTTAGGTTTACCTCCATTGGAGTGCTTACTACTTTAGCATCCTGCAAGTGACACTTCTTCAACATATCTTGTATATATTTTTTCTGAGTGATGTATATCCCTGAATTAGTGTAGACTAATTCAAGTCCCAAAAAATATCTCAATAGACCAAGATCATTGATCTTGAACTCCTTCATCATTTGACTTTGATATATCTGATTCCATTGACATCATTACCTGTAATGATGATGCCATCAACATAAACACAAAGGTATATTACCTCTGAATTACTTCTCTTGATGAGTAGAGAAGTATCTGCCTTGCCCATGACAAATCCTTGGTCTTGGAGGTATGTAGTTAGCCTATAATTCCATGCCTTAGGTGCCTGCTTCAATCCATATAAAGCCTTTTTTAATTCGCAAACATATGTTACCTTCTTAGGGTCCTCATAGCGAGGAGGTTGTGACATATATACGTGCTCTGAAATCCATCCATTCAAGAAAGCATTCTTGACATCCAATTGGTACATATTTCAACTTTTTGATGCAGCCACACTTACCAACACTCTGATGGTTGGCATCTTGGCCACAGGTGAGAATGTCTCCTCATAGTCAATGCCTTGGGTTTGTGCAAAACCCTTGGCTACCAATCTGGCTTTGTACCTATTAATTGTGTCATCAGAATTTCTTTTAAGCTTGTAGATCCATCTGGATCCTATTACCTTCATTGAGTCCTTCTTAGGTACTAACTCCCATGTGTCACTCTCTTTGAGTGCTTCAATCTCCTCATCCATAGCCTCTTTCCATTCTGATTTGGTTATTGCTTCTTCATATGATCATGGTTCTTCATTTGACAAATCTTTGGCAAGATAAACAAAATGTTTAGTAACAAGAGATGTATCATACTCATATCTGATAGGTTTCTTGCTTTCTCTTTGTGATCTTCTAAATGGTTGAGCTGAGGATTTAGGTATGTCTTCAAGCTTCTTCATCTTCATTTTGCCTTTGGACTTCCATGCTTTGAATTCTTCAAGATTGATAGTGGTTTCATCATCTGAACTTGAGTCTTCATTCTGAGTAGGTTCCTCCTTTGTAAGACTTGGAAATTCCTCTTTAAAATCATAGGGTAACTTAACCTTCCTGCGTTTATTCTCATACCAAGAATCGTTTTCATCAAAGACAACATCTCTGCTTACCATGAATCCCTTATTAGTAGAATTATAAAGCCTATAACCTTTTTGATTTAAATCATGCCCAATAAAGATGCATTTTTCAGCCTTTGGGTCTAGCTTACCTCTTATTTGAGAAGGAATGTGTACATATGCTACACATCCAAATATTTTGCAATTGTCAAGTGAGGGTCTCTTACCATGCCATGCTTCATAGGGTGTCATACCATCAAGAGACTTAGATGGTAACCTGTTTATGATGTAAGTGGTAGTAGAAACACTTTCTGCCCATAGATAGTTAGGTAATTTTTTCTCATTCAACATAGATCTAGCTGTCTCAATAATTAATCTATTTCTTCTCTCAGCTACCCCATTCTGTTCAGGAGAATACCTTGTGGTTATCTCTCTTTTGATGCCTCTGTCCTGCAAGAAGTCTTCAAATTTATTGGAGAAGTACTCACCTCCTCCATCTGACCTTAGCCTCTTCAAATTCCTTCCTATCTAATTTTCAACTAATGCAAGATATTTTTTTAAGCAATTAAATACCTCATCCTTGTGCTTCATGAAGTACAATACAGTCCATCTGCTATAATCATCAATGAAAGACACATGGTACCTTGATCCTGAGATAGAGGGGTCTTTGCTTGGTCCCCATACATCTGTGTGTACAAGCTCTAGGTAGTCTTCATGCATGTATCCATTCTTGGAGAAGGGTAATTTGTGAGACTTCCCAAATTGACAAGCATCACACTTGTAAATCATATGTTGCTTGGATACATTAGGTATCCCAAGCACACATTGGTCCCTGCACATTTGTTTCAAGGTTCTTTCTCCTATGTGCCCTAACCTTTTGTGCCAAATCACAAGCTCTAAAAGTGTTTGATCTTTGTAACTGTATAGTGCAATATTCTTTGTATCTTCTAACTCAAAAGTGAAAAGTCTACCTCATTTTTCTCCTTTAGCAATCCTTTCGAATCCATGTCTTGGATCCTCCACATATGCTCCATATTGATTGAATCTAACCTGCAAACCTTTCTCCACAATCTGACCAACACTCATCAAATTTTTAGTACTGGTTGGTACATAGAGTACCCTGCTCAACAAATTCTGATTTCCATCACAAGTCTTAACATTTCCAACTTTAACTACTGAATGCTTTGTATCATCACCTGTTTGGACTTGATGCTTACCTTTTGGTTCCTCAAGATCAGAGAGTAGTACTACATTGCCAGCCACATGATTTGAGCATCTTGAGTGAATGTAGAATAGGTGGTCATCATTTGTACCTGACTTTGAAGTCATGTTCATGATTAGAAGAGAGAACACTTCACTCAGCATTGTTTCCACATCACACGTCCTAAAGTAAAATGATAAGCATCGTGCATTGTCAAAAAGATGGGAATGCTCAGCTAGTGGATTAAGTCAACTAAGCATAGTTCAATAGCTCACACAAGGTGAGTTTAGCAACATAAGTAATACTCTTTCATTTGCAAGAAAATGTACAATGATTACTATCCATCCACAAAATCAGATGCATATTCATTTATTTTAGAGTAATCATAGGTTAATAACGAACATATGGAAAAACAATCTCGTTTGGTTCCACTTTTCCTCAACATCTAGTAAAACTCTATGAATATCTCTTTTTGTAATGGAGAAAGTAATCACTAATCTTAAAGAAGAGATGCTTCATTTATTGAAACTTGTTTGATCATCATGTGAATGACATTTATTGTACTACGATTGTAAAGTTATTTGAGCTCTTTTCACTATTTATTATTAATAATATTTCAGAAAAAAATTGATCCTGAGATCTTGAGAATACATGTTTTTGCTCCATCCTCATAGTCATCAGATAAACAAAATTATGCATGACATATTTGCCAGAGGATCATCAGAATTAAAGCTTGAATGAGTTTGTTTGATTCATCAAAAGAGTGAAGTGATATCAGAGTGCCATGATGTCCGAGTTTTTGCAGTCATATGTCAAAGAGATGAAAGAGCATTGATGTATTGTGAGAAAATCATAACATTGATGGATGGATTCGGAATTGATCAAGAGAAGAGCGCAATTAAAAAAAGTATCAGAATCTAACTCTATCCGATAAAATAGAATTCAAGGTGAGATCTCAAAAGAATGTTGTCTAAAAGATTATAAAGTGCAAAAAAAGCCGTCGGATGCCCGTTGGAGTTCGAGGTCTACAGAAGCACACAAATAGCACAAAGAAGAAGAAGAAGCTTGCAGCACAACACACAATATTGAATCTATTAACAGTAGTATGTACAAAGATAAGTAACTCATCAGGGCAATAAGCATATATACAAGCTGGGGGAGAAACTTTTATAAAGAGGGAAAAAAGTGTTGTGATGATCCTAACGTGGTCATGCACATCACTACCTAAATATATCAAAAAGTCCCCCTTGGCAGTGATGCGATGAACAACAAGCAGGCGCTCATGTATAAGGAAGTGCCAAGCTATGTGGGATCAAACCACAAAAGGAACTAAGCGCAGAGCTTTGTAGAAAGCTTCAGATTTCTCCCTAGCTAGAGCCTTCATACAAAGGTTTGCAATGTTTTCCTCTATGGGCACATATGCCAAGCTAATCTCTCCAGCAGAGTACCCCTCCTTGACATAATGATAATGCATCTCAATGTGCTTAGTGCGAGCATGGAACACAGGGTTTCTCATAAGTGCCAATACACTCTCACTATCAATAAAGATGCTGGGGGCAAAAGAGTGACCAATACCCAAATCAGCCATAAGGCATCTAAGCCACACACCCTCAATAGGCGCTATGAAAGCTACCCTATACTCAGCCTCACAACTAGTAATGGCCAAAGTATGCTGCTTGTTGCTCAACCAAGATATACATGAGCTACCAAGCATGAAGCAAAAGCTTCTAATGGACACAGGAGTGTCATAGCAACCAGCTTATTCAAAGTTAGAAAAAGCATGTAAATCTAGTAGTAGTGATCCCCCCTTGGGATAAAACAATCCAAGTAGTTGGGTACCACTCAAGTAGCAAAAGATGTGCTTAAGTGCCTACCAATGCTTGACTCTTGTGCAATTCATAAATCTGCTCATCTGTGAGACATCAAACTAAATATCTAGTTGAGTAATCCATAAGTAAATCAAGAATTCAACATCATGATGATACACAACAACACCAAATGCATCTCTAGCATCATGAAGACTCAATCATAAACTTATCTCCATAGGAGTGGTAATAGGTTTTGTTGGTGCAAGGCAATCAACAATTGACGTTTTGATGAAGTTTTGAAGTCAAGTATTAAAGAAAACATCAAGTCATGAAGCATGAAGAAAGTATATGTTCAGAGAATGAAGATGTGTATACATATGTACATTAATTTAGAGTTAGTTCACTTATACTTTTGTATGGTGGTGAACTTGTACATATTTGCCTATATATACAAGGAAAAAATGTGAGGGAAAATATGAGAGAGTGTGAGGGAACAAGAAATGAGGTGAACTTGAAGTCATTAGACACTTGAGAAGTGTGTAGAGTAACTCTCTCATCTAGATGTAAAGTTTTCCAGAAATGAAAAAAAGTTGCACCCGATATTTCTGCGAGTTATCCTTCTGTGTTGAATCTTTTGTGAAACGATTTTGTACAAGTCTAAGTCTATAGGTGATTAACCTTTGTAAAGTTTTGAGCTCTTAATTGTGATCAGGTTGAGAGAATTAAGTGTAGGAACATTTACATGTGTAAATGTAAAGAAGTCAAGTTGCAGGAGGTGCAAAATTCAATGCTAATGTTTTGGTCGATTATCCTTCTCTAATGTAACGTTTTGAGTAAAAAAGCACTCATTCTTTAAGTTGGAAGGTAAGCTACTAGTGACTAAAAGCATTTGATTAAAGGAGTTCTAGTTTGGGAGAATCAAGTCTTAGAAGTTATAGGTGTCAAAGTGGACTATAAAGAATTACAATTTTAGACATAGGTGACTTATTAAGATGCTTTCTCAAGATCTACTGAGTCTTTTGGAATTATTTAACTTGGAGAAGGTGTGCAAACTAGAGACAACACCTTGTACAAATTTTTATAAAAACCTTTACACATTTGATAAGTCAATGAGAGAGTTATGTGCAGCAGACTTTCTGCGTAGTCATCTTCTTCACAGTTTGTTCAAGACATTAGTAATTGATCATTGATCCTCCAAATTGGTGAAGTTTTTAAGTTATTCTTGATATATAGGTGCTCTAAATTCAAGGATAACTTGTTCTTTTGGGGATTAACACTCTCCATCAGTGGTATCAGAGCAAGAAGCATCAAAATTGAAGAAAGGAGGACCCCAACTCTTGCAGTTATAAAGAAATCAACATTTGAAGATACAAAAGGTGAAAGCTTGAAAGCAAAGCTTGAGAAGGAGGACAAAAGATATCAAGGAAGACAAAAGGAGAATCATTCAAAGCCAAGGTAACATTATTCCTCATAAAGCTTGAAGGATTTAATACACAGGTGAAGAAAGGATGGGAGATTCTCTTTAGATAGAGAAACTGGATAGAGAGAACTATCCAGCATGGTCAATGAGGATGGAAGCTCATCTTATGAGCAAAGACTTGATAGGTTATATTACAGGTGAAGAAGAAAAGCCTCACTTGAGAGATCCTAGTGTTCCAACTAGGGAAGAATTATCAGATTTGAAGACTTGGATGAAGAGAGATGCTCAAGCTAGGAGCATTATCTATATGGGAGTTAATGACTACTTGCTACCTCACATTAGAGGTCTTGAAAGTGCAAGTGATATATGGAATGCCTTGGAGGAGCATTTCCAAGACACCACAAGGTCAAGGAAGGCATCCTTGTGGGCAGAGTTTACCACATTCAAGAGGAAGGCCTCTCAATCCATTTGAGATTATGTAACAAGGATGAAGGACATTGCAGATGCATTAGGAGCAGTCGATGAAGATATTGAGGAGGATAAATTGGTAAGGCAAATCCTTAGAGGTTTGAGAGGTGATGA
Source organism: Ceratopteris richardii (assembly GCA_020310875.1). Lineage (NCBI taxonomy): Eukaryota > Viridiplantae > Streptophyta > Polypodiopsida > Polypodiales > Pteridaceae > Ceratopteris > Ceratopteris richardii. The sequence goes on from CM035435.1 coordinate 46,175,855, forward strand.
CAAATGGAAGCCATTCATTTTTTCTATTGAATTATCACTAGATCATTTTACTCCTGACTTAAATCAGTTGCTAGGACACATGCTAACCTTTGAGAAGGATGTCAAAGTTGAAATTGATAAGAGTGCAGCTCAAGCAATGTATTCAAAGGATAAGGAGAAGAATAGTATTTGATTTATGTTCATGATGCTACCAAGTGGATCACTATCTATGTGATGAAAGATAAGTTAGAGGTATTCAATACATTCAATACATTCAAACATTATCATGTGTATGGAGAGAGAACTACAGGTCAAAAGTTGAAGAGATTAAGGTCAGATGAAGGGGGAGAGTATTTTTCTAATGAGTTCAGTGATTACTTGTGGAATGCAGGTATAAAAAGGGAGGTTACTTGCAGGTACTCTCCTCAACAAAATGGTGTAGCAGAAAGGAGGAATACAGCTCTTGTTGAGTATGCAAGATCCACGATGAAAGAGAAAAATTGTCCCAATTATTTATGGGCTAAGGCTGTAAATACAGCCACATATTTGGTCAATAGGTAACCATGTAAAGCTTTGCAGGGTATGACACCATATGAGGCATGGTGGGGTAAGAGGCCTACCCTAGATCATTGCAAAGTATTTGGATGTTTGGCATATGCATATGTGCCATCTCAATTAAGGCACAAATTGGAACCTTAAGCTGAAAAATATATGTTTATTGGATATGATGATAAGAATATTGGATATAGGTTGTGGAGTCCATCCACAAAAGAATTTCTTGTATCAAAGGATGTTACATTTGATGAGCAAGGTACTTGGTATGCAGGTACAATCAATATTTATGCAGGTGATGAGGAAGTTGTGAACCAAAAAAGAGGTAAATCAAAGGTTCAGATATTTGATGAAGAGGGGAACAATGAAGTGCAGGTTCAAGTTGAAGAAGTGACGATGTTTGATCCAGAATGTGATGAACGAGAAACCTCAAGAAGTGGAGAACTCAGAAGGTCATCAAGACACAAATGGAAACCTACAAGGTATATCTATGACACTTCTTTTTTGGCTACCAAAGATTATGCTTATATGATAAAGGCAGATGAAGACCCTTCTACATATGAAGAGGCAAAAGGTAAGGAAAATTGGGAGAAAGCTATGCAGGAAGAGTATGATGCATTGATGGAGAATCAGACATGGGATTTGGTTCCTAAACCAAATAGTCAGAAGATCATTGGATGCAAATGGGTCTACAAGACAAAAAGGTTTGCAGATGGAAGTGTGTCTAGGTATAAAGCTAGGCTTGTTGTGAAAGGGTTTGCTCAGACATATGGTATAGATTATGATGAGACTTGTAGTCGTGTGGCAAAGATGACAACCATCAGGACACTCATAGCCATTGCTGAATGTAAAGGTTAAAAATTATGTCAATTAGATGTGAAGAATGCTTTTCTAAATGGTTACATTTCAGATGATGTTTTCATGGAGCAACCACAAGGATTCGAAAATGAAAGGTATCCAGATCATGTATGTAAGCTCAAGAGAACTTTGTATGCTTTGAAGCAGGCCCCAAGGGCATGGAATTATACACTTGTGAAGTTCTTGAAGGAACTTGGTTTTCAAGTATCTAAAGCAGATAGTAGCTTGCTTGTTAAAGTAGGTGATGATGGGTTCATTTACATGTGCATATATGTTGAGGATATAATTCTTAGAGGTACAGATGAGAAAGGCATACATGGACTAAAGAAGAAAATGGAAAAAGAGTTGAAGATTAGTGACTTGGGAGACTTCTCATATTTCTTGGGCATGGAGATCTCATACACTCAACATGGAGTGTATGTAACTCAAGAAAGGTATTTGAAAAACTTGTTGATCAAGTTTAAAATGGATGATTACAGGATAGCACCTACTCCAATGGAAGTAAATCACAAATTGAGCAGATATGGAGGAGAAGAATACAAGGACATGAAGCTATATCAAAGCATGGTTGGTAGTCTGATCTATGCTACAATAACTAGGCCTGACTTATCATATGCAGTTGCAGTATTATCTTAATTCATGCATTGTCCTAGGAAAGAACATTGGATTGCAGGACAAAGAGTGTTGAGATACATTAAGGATACACTCAAAGAAGGTTTGTATTGTGGTTTTACATCAGATACAAACATCAAGATATATAATGATACAGATCGGGCAGGTAATCTTGATGATAGGAGATCGACATATGGATACTTGTGTTATGTGGGAGATAAGTTAATTTCTTGGTGTTCTAAGAAGCAACATAGAGTTGCTTTATCATCCACAGAGGCTGAGTACAAAGGTATGGTTGAAGCTGCAAAGGAAGTGATATGTCTTAAGACTCTTATGAAGAGTTTTGACATCATTCAGAGTACACCTACTATTCATGGAGATAACATGAGTTCATTGTATTTAGCTACTAATCTTGTTTTTCATGTCAAGACTAAACACATTGAGATTCAGTATGATTTTCTAAGAGAGAAGGTGATGGATAAGGAGATTGAAGTCATACATACTTCAAAAAAAGATGAGATAGCTGATATGCGAACAAAAATCTTGGATGGACCAAAGCTACAGAGATTCAAAGACATGGAAGGTATAACGAAGATAGAGAAAACCTCAATTGATGATTGAGCAGGAGCTATTAGTGCAAGGCAACCAACAATTGAAGTTTTGATGAAGTTTTGAAGTCAAGTATTGAAGAAAAGATCAATTCATGAAGCATGAAGAAAGTATATGTTCAGAGAATGAAGATGTGTATACATATGTACCTTAATTTAGAGTTAGTTCACTTATACTTTTGTATGGTGGTGAACTTGTACATATTTGCCTATATATACAAGGAAAACATGTCAAGGAAAATATGAGAGAGTATGAGAGAACAAGAATTGAGGTGAACTAGAAGTCATTAGAGACTTGTGAAGTGTATAGAGTAACTCTCTCATCCAGATGTAAAGTTTTCCAGAAATGAAGAAAAGTTGCACCCGATATTTCTGAGAGTTCTCCTTCTGTGTTGAATCTTTTGTGAAATGCTTTTGTAGAGGTCTAAGTCTATAGGTGATTGACCTCTGTAGAAGTTTTCAGCTCTTAATTGTGATCAAGTTGAGAGAATTCAGTGTAGGAACATTTACATGTGTAAATGTGAAGATGTGAAGTTGCAGGAGGCACAAAATTTGATGCTAATGTTTTGGTAGTTCTCCTTCCATAGTGTAACGTTTTCAGTAAAAAAGCACTCATTCTTTAAGTTGGAAGGTAAGCTACCTATGACTAAAAGCATTTGATTAAACGGGTTCTAGTTTGGGAGAACCAAGTCTTAGAAGTTGCAGGTGTCAAAGTCGACTCTAAAGAATTATAGTTTTAGACATAGGAGGATTGTTAAGATCATTTCTCAAGATCTACTGAGTCTTTGGGAATGATATAACCTGGGGAAGGTGCGAAAACTATAGGCGACACCTTGTGTAATGTTTTATCAAAAACTTTACACATTTGATAAGTCAATGAGAGAGTTATGTGCAGCAGACTTTCTGTGTAGTCATCTTCTTCACAGTTTGTTCAAGACATTAGTAAATGATCATTGATCCTCCAAATTGTTGAAGGTTTTAAGTTATTCTTGATATAGAGGTGCTCTAAGTTCAAGGATAAGTTTTCCTTTTGGAGATTAACACTCTCCATCAGGTTTGCAGTCTTTGAGGCCAAAACACTTCAAAAAAGTGTCAATATATTTCGTTTGACACAGAGCTATTTTGCCATCAACTTGCATAAACTAAATGCCCAAATAATGATTCAAATGCCCCAAATTTGACATCTCAAATGAGGCATGCAAATCAGCCATAAAATAAACAATATGCTTTTCATGAGGACCAATGAGCAGCATGTCATCAACATTCAGAACAATGATCAGAAGCACATCATTAGCATGCTTAACATATAAGGTGCTCTTTGTTGGACTGTTCTCAAAACCATGTGCAATCAAGTGTGCATGTATCTTTTCATACTAAGCACATGGTGCTTGCTTCAAACCATATAATACCTTTTTCAATTTACAGACTTGGTTTTCATTCCCTTTTTGCACAAAACCATGGGGCTGAAAAATATACACTTCTTCATGCAAATTACCATTCAAAAATGCGCTTTTAATACCCAAATGTTGTACATTCCAACCATGATGAATTGCAAGTGCACAAATGCTATGAACAATAGTCATTCGGCATGTAGGTGAAAATTTCTCATCAAAATCAATGCCTCTTTCCTATTCATAACCCTTTGCAACAAGCCTAGGCATATACCTATCACCTCTTCCATCAATTTTACACTTCAGCTTGTATACCCACTTATTGCCAATGACCTTCTTGCTAGGAGGAAAGTCACATAAAGTCCAGGTACCATTTTTCATGATAGCATCATATTCTGATTGTATAGCAACCATCCAATTTTCAAAATTTTGTGATTCATCAAATGAAATAGGCTCATTCTCATGAGAGAGACTAGAGGCAACCAATGCATGACCCATCAGAGAAGCCCATAACTGGTAATTTGTACCATCCAATTTATCCTCAACAGCCAACATACGGAATACATCGCTACTTTCAGCCATGCCCATTGATTAAAATACCCTGATGTTGAAAATTCACTATATCTCAAAACTTTGAATACAACTATCTTCTTGACTTCTGCTACATCTGTAGTAGACTTTGAGATGCTTATATTGGCGAACGAAAACTTGTATATATCTTTGGCACAATAAGAAAAAAATATCCTACACAAGTGCTTTGATAGTGCATTCGGAGGCCAAAATGAGCTTGGATCATGATTTAGACACCACATAGCAAAGCTGTTTTGATCTCCTAATCACCATGAGTATGCTCACCAATTTTTTTGTGATTCTGAGACTATGATCAAAGGGGTGTCATCGATGCCCTAGATGAAGCAACAACCTCATGTGATACCAATTGTTCGAGTTTGAGATCTGCAGAAGCACAAGAACATTACAAGGAAGAAGAAGAATCTTGGAGCACAACACACAATACTGAATGTATTAACGCTAGAATGTATAGAGATAAGTAACTCATTAGGGCAATAGGCCTAAGTCAAGCTAGGGGAAAAACCTTCTAAAGGGGGGAAAAAGTGCTCTGGTGGTCCTAGTGTGTTTACACACATCCCTATCTAAATATATCAACAAGGCCATTGTCAAACATTGTCGAATTGGAATTCTTTAGTCATTATTGGATATTGCAAAATAGTGTGCAATGAGAAGATGATTATGCTAGGCAAACACCTCACCAAATTTTCCATAAGAAAATGTAAACTAGACTAGGTCAAATTAGATCTAATTACCCTAAGCCAAATCCCTTCTCTAGTAAACACATTTTAAATACATATAAGCATATGTTTCCTATGTTCTTCGAGTAAATTGTACTACTCACTGAGCTGCTCATAATACCTAAGATAAACCCATTAAATTCTTCCCAATCCATTTTTATGGAGTCTCTTACCTTTCATACTCTTTGCTCTTCAAACTATGTAGCCATATTGTTTATATCTAAAACTACTGGAAAGAAGTGAAATGTATGTATGTAACTCACGTAAAAGTATGTCTACTTCCTCCCCTCGTATAGAATCCATGCTAAAAAGATAATTTGCAGATATAAATTGAAGAAAAATTACCTCGAAAGACGTGTCAGAGAGGTTCTTTGTAAATGTGAATGTGCAAATTTATTACAATATTTGATTTGATCACAAATCCAAATACATCAAAGCTATAATGTATGAATGTGTTAAAACATAGCTTTTGCTGATGGTGATGGAAAAGGGTGGCATGACAAGGATTGTCCACTTGCCAATCTACATGGAGGCACTTAGATAAAGATGATCAGCCCTCAAGACCAAGGAGATTGCAAAAGGTTTATGAGTATGCTACCACTCTCATTGATGAACAAGAAACCACAACTCTGTAATGCACATATATGCTATGCAAAACAATTGTAAATTTATGTACCTGAGATGCTATGATGTTTCTTCATGTTCGGTTCAAGTTGTCAGGAAGATAGGAATGCTCAGTTGGTGGATCAAGCCAATAGAAGATCATCAAAGCATGGAGATGAGCACATTCGATCACAATGGCAGAGATGAATGGTGTTGTTGGCGATGGATGTGTAGAGAGATGATGGCATTGGGTTCATGAATGTAAGTGGATATCAAATTGCCCATCTCCCAAACAAGGCATTACTATATGATTTTCATTCTCCCCCTAGAAAACATTCATTTGCAGCACTTATATAATATCTGCTTCTATCATCCTTGCCTTTTTCAATAAAAGTGTGCAAGTCACGTTTTTGCTATATTTTCCTTCTCTTTTCGGACGATTTTCTCTCCTCAAATAGAGCATTGCCCTTAGAGTTTGAAAAATAGATAATCCACTATGATTACGTATGATGATGTATTCTGCATGTCCAATCACATGCAATGCTTCCAATATTGTACACATAACTGAAGTTTGATATGTTATCAATTATAAACAATGCTGCATATTATTATCATCAAGGTCTCTTCATTTCATCATTAAGATGTTTGGATGCTGAAGATCCATTGTTTTTATGCTTGAGAATGAAGAACAAGTAGACAAGCTTTTTGACAAGCAATTGTGCAGAAGATCTACTAGCACCATATAAGACTTCACATCTTGTGATAAACCAGACTCCATACATCCCTTTTATCACATAAGCCGCTTGTTCTCTTTGACTTTGGAGGGTAACAATGACTTTTAATGATGCTAGATGTTTTCCACCAAATAAGGAGAAAATGTCTCTCCAAGAGTATGTAGTCACATAGTAAGACCCATAAAAAAGCTAGAAATGATCCAACCCATGATCTCCTTTCAAGCTGCTGTCGGGAAGAAGGAGGTCGGGCAGGAAGCCGGCGTTGGGGTTGGATCAGGCCCCTCTGGTACGCGCCATTCTCGCTGTCCTCCGAGCGGCATCTGCGCGCTAGGTGCCTCACCTAAACTCTTTGGAGTGTGGCGAAGGGCCTTTGCCCCTCGGAAGTGATGAGACGTGCATGCGTACGCGTGAGACCGTAGGCGTCGAGAAAGAGACAAATCAGATACAACGCTCAAACACGGAATCGCTGTGCGTACAAATCTGAATGATACAATGGAAATGAAACTAAAGTCCTCCAATAAAACTAAATGATACAAATATGCCCGCTACAGTGCGGGTCGGTGATACAAAAATCCGCTACAGTGCGGAACAGGTAAATACAAATAAATGCTGCCGCTACAGTGCGGATCGGCTGGATATGATGTAAGCCTCCCGCTATAGTGCAGCAAGTTGCCCTCCTGGCTCGTCGATCTTCAGAACCTTTGCAGGTAGGTCATCTCTTCCAATCTTCGGTCCAAGCTTTACTTCAGGTCTTCTCTTTACTTCATATATCCATAGTAGCCTCCAATCATGCAGTAACCTGGAAAGACGTTCTAGAAGGACAATCCACGGGGTGGGGGGGTAAAAAAAATCATCATTAGTACCATTGGAATGAATAGATCACACTAAGCATCTCTCTTTGATTTCGATATGTATGACACTCTTCTAACAATCTAAATGTATCAGGTTACTACCAGTCCTCCCTTTTCAACAAAAATGTGTATATACTTTTATTTCATATTAATGTCTTTCAATTAGTTGTTTGAGTAGAATGAAATAATAAAAAAGATTATTTAGAAGATGGAATCTCTCATTGTTCTGTTTTAATACCCTTCATAAATTTTGTGAGCTTTTATGATCTTTTAATATGATACTTCTCTCATCGTTATGGACTTCCACGTTTTTTTCAATCTCAGCGCATATCTTTGTATATTTCTACGTTCATGCATAGTTGGGCTCTCCACATAAAACTTCTGTATGGATATTATGCTGCGCATTGACCATCTAATTAACAACTTCAGATCTGGTTTGCCAGGAAAACTCCTCTCGTGTGCTCAAGAAAAAGTTTTCACACCATGACATTACTTAAATGATAGAGTACACAATTTGAATACGTGGTGTTTGCATGAATCATTGAAGAACTTGCATTTGGATGTGACAAATGGATATAGCTAAATTCAATAAGCAAGGAAAACACATGATGAGAATTTACTTATTCCTACATTTTGACGAATAGAACAACAATGAATCATTTTCGTTTATATCATGAGCCCTATGTTCGAATGTAAAGCTTAGCAAAGATGATTGCATTATTTTCCTTTTCAAGTTTAATATGAAGTGACAAGATCCATTGATTTAGACAATGTGCATATACATATGTTGTAGTTGAATTATGAGGTTTATATTTGAAAGATCAAAATGCATTTGAAAGGTGTGAATAAATGAATAAAAAGAAGTTCACATGTATTGAACCGTAAGGATTGCTCACATACATAAATGTTCCTCATTGCTAAGTGTTTTGAGTGCATATGGATTTTTATGAATCTCAAAATGTACTAACATGATTTTTATGCCCCCCCGTAGGTTTCTTTTGTGGAGCGATTCTCCAGATTACTAAGTGATTGGAGGCGATTGCGGTTTATGAAGTGAAGACAATTATTTGAAGAAGATTTGAAGTAAAGCTTTTTTGGAGACCGAAGACCCAAAGTGAAGAAAAGATACATCCGCGAAGACTGAAGCAGAAGATCCTAGGTGCCTTTTCGCACTATAGCGAGGGGTCTAGTTTATATCCGGCCGATCCGCACTGTAGCGGCAGCATACATTTGTATTCACCTATTCTGCACTATAGCGGATTTTCGCATCATCGACCCGCAATGTCGCGGGCATATTTGTATCATTCAGATTTTATTGGACAACCTTTGCTACATTTCCATTATATCATTGAGCTTGTTTGAACACCAATCTGGCGCATTCAGTGTTTTAGCATTGTACTTGGATTTGTCTCGTCTCCGATGCCTACGGTCTCATGCATACGCACGCACGTCTCATCACTTCCGAGGGGCAGGGGCCCTACGAGGATCGCCACACTCCAGAGAGTTTAGGCAAGGCGCCCAGCCTGTAGACACCGCTCACAGAATAGCAAGAACGGTGCACACCAAACGGGGCCTGATCCAAACCCCCGCACCAACTTTCTTCCCGTTCGCTCGACCTCCTTCTTCCCGAAGTGGTGCCACATATGAGTGAGAGGAGATGGTTGAAATCGGTGGCGGCAGAGCTGTAGACATTGGTGAGAGGTTTATATGAAGTGAAGAATTGAAGATTGAAGCTTGAAGTAAAGAGTACCTCGTGGATCTTCTTGGTGCATCTATTCTCCAGGTTGTAGTTGATTATTTGGATACATTATATAAGGTTGTTGGAGGATTATATGAAGTAAAGAGTTGAAGATTGGAGACTAAAGAAAAGAGTACTCCTCGTGGATCTTCTTGGTGCATCTACTCTCCAGGTTACTGTGTGATTGGAGGCTGTTGCGATTTACGAAGTGAAGAAAATCATTTGATGAAGATTTGAAGCAAAGATTTGAAGTAAAGATTGGAGACCAAAAGACCTGAACTAAATCTTGGACCGAAGATTCGAAGAGAAGACCTATCCGCGAAGACTAAAGCCGAAGATCCTGGGCGCCTTTTTGCACTGTAGCGAGAGGCATATCATATCTAGCCGATCCGCACTGTAGGGGTGGCATTTATTTGTATTTACCTGTTCCTCACTGTAGCGGATTTTTGTATCACGCACCCGCACTATAGCAGGCATCACTATATCATTCAAATTTTATTGGACGAATTCAACTACATTTGAATTTCGTGCCTTAGTGTTGTACACTTGGATTTTCATGCTCTCGACGCCTACGGTCTCACGCGTACACACGGACGTTCGTCTCGTCACTTCTGAGAGGTAGGGGCCCTACGAGGATCGCACACACTCCAGAGAGTATAGCTGAGGCGCCTAGCACGCAGACGCTGCTCGCACGACAGTGGGAACGGCGCGCACCAGAGGGGCCTCATCCAACCCCAGCATCGGCTTCCTACCCGACCTCCTTCTTCCCGACACCTGAACCCGACGTGAAGCGAGGTGATTGCTCGGTGATCCTCGACACGCCACCCACTTCTTGAGAAGATAGACGGGAACCTCCGCATCAGACAGAGATTCCAGGTACTAGCATTTCAGGTTCTGTAATTTTTTGCATTGCTCCACATACACTTTGAACAGAAAGATTGTTTTGTTACCTGAGTTTGAGCATTCACAATCTGCACTAGTTTAGTCCATACATCTGTGCACAAGAAACGAAAACGAACAAAATGATTAAGTAACAGTTTAGGAGATATGAAGAGAAAATTAAGGAAATAGAATTTAACACGAATGAATCTATAAAATCAAAGTTTGGTATTGTTATGACCCTAATGCAAACTATAAATGCATTATCTAACACTATTCAGCTAATGGGCATAAGTATTAAAGACCTAAAAAACGAAATGGATTCTGAGATTTCTGAATTGAGAAATAAGGTTGACATGTTGACAAACCAAGTTAATGACCTACAAGTATTGAAATGTGATAATGAGCATGAGGTAAAAGTCCAAGGCATATCTGCACACAAACAATCATTAGGTCTTAGGAGATCCACGCCTAGAGTGATACCTAGGAAATCAAGTCGGGTTGAGAAGAGACCTATATGTTGCTTTTGGTGTGATCAATTTGGACATATGTTTTGGGATTGTCTAGCATATGAAAGTGCATGCAGACATAGACTAGTGAGCGAATATGAAGGAAAAATTTATAAATATCAAGAGGAGATACCTTTGCATTTGAATGTAGGAAAAGATGGGATGAAAGAATATTTTGAAGAAACCAAAAGTAGAACAAAATCATTTGAAAGGATATGGAAACCAAAAACTCATGAAGATAATAGATCTGAGGAACAAAAGAGTATGACATCTATTGAGAGTCAAGAGAAATCAACTGAAGAAACAAAAAGTACACATGTAAAGGTTGAAAAACAAAAAATTGGGCAGATATTAAAAGAGCAATTAGAAATAGATCGTAAAGGAGAATGTAATAAAGAGACTCAAGAGAAATCAAAGAAAGAGCATGATGTATATATTTCATTTGATCGGAAAATTTTGACTAATGAAGATCTGTTTGATCAAGAGAAAGTTGCAAAATTACAATCCCAATTAAACCTTGATAAACAGATTATACAAGAAAAGAGTAAAGAAGAAACCCATGAAAATACAAAATCTGGTAAACGAGTTAACAAAGCAGAAAAACAGTTGCTTGATGATATTATCATGCAAATTGAGGGGAATGTAAAGGCAACTGCGAAGTCTTCTAAGTCTTTGAAAAAGAGCAAGAGAAGTAGAAATTTAACTTTCCAAGATATATTTTCAAATATTGAAGGGTGCTAGTATGATTGAAGAAGAAGTATGAGATTGATTAAGAGTTATTGAATGATGATTTATGATTGATGGTTTGTCATGATTGATGATGATGAATGAGGGTGATTGATGATTGATGATTGATGATGATGAAAAATAATGATTGATGTTAAAGATGATTGATGATGATGGTTTATGATCATTGATGATGATGATGATGATGATGATTATGATGATGAGGATACTGATGACATTGATACTGATGTTGATGAAGAATAATGGATCATGAAGATAAAGAAATGCTAGATTAATCAATGATAAAGATGGATAAAAGGACCAGGTCAAATGTTTCCAATTTGAGTTTGGTTTTCTTTCTGATAGAGCATATGCATTGCATTGTTGTGTTTGATAAAGATATGTATGAATTTATGAAAATCATGTGGAATGAAGATAGCAAATATCTATTATGGGTTTTGCTTGAGACATGAACGACTAGGAATTATATGAATGGAGTCAGTTAGTAGACTAGAGACTTTTGGGAGTGAAAGCTTGGGAATGTGATAGCATGCTTAGACTGAGTGCATGTATATGCTGATTGATTTGAACGCTTAGTGAGTGGGATTCTTTGGGTCCTACTATTTGCTTCTTGCGAGATCTTACCTCCATATGGATCATGATTTATAGAAAAGACTTCATACTCGAGCCAGCTTATATGTGTGTGCATCTTGTTAGTGCGCTACAATGGGCTAGTAGGCGGGTGGAACCACCTTGATCGGGTGATCAGGCCACAAGCGGACCCCAGTTTTGTCGTAGGCCTGACCTATTTGTTATCATGCGCCTGCATGGGTCGGTAGGCGGGTGGACTCACTCTAGCCGGGTAGTCAGAGCCACAAGCTGACGTCGATTTCATGTAGGGCTGACATTGTGTATGTTGTGCGCTATGTCAGGTCGATAGACAGGTGGGGTAAACTTGGCCGGGTGGACAAGTCCATGAGTCGCACCCGATTTGGACATAGGCTGGTTTGTGAAAATGAAACATAAAAAGAAATGCTGAGCTGAGATGAAGTGGAAAATAAAGAAAGAGAAAAAGAAAATGAAAAAGAAAAAGGAAAAGAAAGAGATCTAATGGAGAGTTGGACAGGTAGGAGATAAATAGTGGGAATCAAGGTATATTCTACAAACTGAGTTAGTAGAAACATACGTATATGCTAGTACTTAGAATGAGTTGTTGGATCTGAACCAGTTGAACAAACAGAAGATCTAGAATGCCAACGGTTTATTCATGTGATTACTTGTAGATTGCAGACACAGAAACATAATATGATGTTTGTGAAGCTTGAATCTACCTAATTTTCTAAAAGTTGTACTAATCTTTATAAATCTACATGGAGTGCACGAGATCACGATGTGGTTTTTGAAAGAGAAAGATATTAAAAATTACAAAGAGCTTTTCAAAAAGAACCCTGATACGCTTCTGTTAGATCTTGCAGGTTGGCCCATCCGGACGATGTGCAGGTTTAGTGGGGGTGAATGTCGGGATGAAATCCCATAGGAAAGTGTGCCTAATTTTTTTCAAAGATGATTGATTTTATGAGTTTTGTGTGGTGTTTTCGCTAAGAAAGTGGTAAGAATTGTACGTGGTTTAGCTGATTTGATTGATTGTGAGTTGTGAAACCATGTGATTTTGTAAATAATCCATGAAACTAAGTCTAGCCCCATGGAAATCCTAGGTTGGAACCTTAGTTTTGTCATTTACCATAAGTTTAGCCCTTGGAATTTATCTAATTTGTGTATAAAGTGTGAAAGCAAACCTTAGTTTAAGAAAAATAAAAAGAGAAAAAGAAAAAGATCCAAAAATAGAAAGAAGAAAATTGGAAATATAAAAAGAGAAAAACCAGAAATAGAAAGAACAGATGAGATTTTCCCAAAATAGAAAATGATCATTCAAGATGATTCTGGAAATACAAAATTAGATAAGAAGGTTAGAAGATTCTAGAGAAGTCGTAGACAGGGAGAGACCTATAAATAGGTGGCCTAGCCTCATTTGTTCCTCTCGTGGGTCTTGCTTTTGGATCTTCCTACCAGGTATGCTCCTTGTCCGTTTGTGTTCAATCATGTTCTCGTTCATTCATTACGATAGTCCATTGAGAGGGAGAGAGAGCCTTGTCATAAAGTCTTGCACGAACATTGAGATTAGATTTCTTAAACTTCTCCGTGCAAAAATATGTATCTTAGTAGCTAGGAAGTATGCGATTGTTGTGTGTGATGTATTTCATCACGGAGACATTTTTTTTCAATTGGTCTCTGCCGTTTCTCTATGCGAAGAGAGAGAATAGACAGATGTCTGGTTAGTGACAGAAAAGATTGGAGGAGAGAGTGATTTTTGAGGGCGTAGATATCATGCCTAAGAGATTCGGCAGTTGGGCATCGTATGTAGGAGAGAGAAAGAACTTACCTACAGCTTGCAGAAACACATCGAAGAGAGAAAAACATGAAGAGATTCTCTGTCTAGAGTGCAGGAGAACGTGGTGGAGAGAGATGGGAGCAGAAAAGGCGGCACATGTTCGGTACAGTTGTAGGCGGTCGTTCTATTGACGGTATATCAGAGGCACCTAGGCACGTGAAGACTGTTGTTGACACTGCTAGAAAAGTGAGCAACAGCTCCCACGTGGAGGAGTGAGAAGAAGTGCAAAGAGAAATAGATGGTGTTGCACAGGTAGAATCCAGAGAGAGAGAGAGAGAGAGAGAGAGGGAGGACTGGTGTTGGCGTATCAAATGAGAGAGATCGTAGATGGGCCACGGGCACGCTGAGATGGCTGAAGGCAACAACCACGCAAATAGGGAGGAGAGAGAGAGAGATAGAGGCTGGATAGGGAGCGTAGCAGAGAGTGGATGGGGAGGACTGCTGTCGTGGCAATGGAATCGCGCACTGACAAAAGAGAGATGGAGGAGAGAGAGTAACTTGGGCTGTTGTCGGCATAGAAAGCTGCTGAATTCAGATAGATAGTCAGTCGCGCTCGCAACGCACCTACTGAAGAGAGCGAGAGAGAGAGAGAGAGAGAGAGAGAGAGAGAGAGAGAGAGAGAGAGAGAGAGAGAGAGAGAGAGAGAGAGAGAGAGAGAGAGAGAGAGAGAGAGAGAGAGAGAGAGAGAGAGAGAGAGAGAGAGCACGCCTGGAGATCCTCTAGTGGTGCACAGATGTGGCAGGGACAGAGAGAGAGAGACAGAGAGAGAGAGAGAGAGAGCGGAGGGAGAGAAACATGAAGGTGATTGGCTATTCGGGATAGTGTGCGGATGAGAGAGAGATTGTAGGCGGTGCTTTGTCACAGGAGAGAAACATGCACAGAGACTCTCGGTGGAGGCGGCAGAGATGGATGTGCGGAGCCTGGAGGCTGGAGGACATACGGCTGAAGAGAGAGATTCTCGCATAGTCAATGGTGATGCACAGCGCGTCAAGGGGCCATAGAGAGATTGTCTATGAGAGATGTAGAGAGTGTGAGAGAGAGAGAGATGGATAAAAGGCCATGTGGCAAAAGACTCTGAGGTGGCTGAGCACACGAGAGGAGCTTTCTTCCACATGGCCTTTTATCCATCTCTCTCTGTCTCAGACTCTCCGCGTCTCTCGTAGACAATCTCTCTATGGCCCCTTGACCGCACTGTGCATCACCATTGACTATGGGAGACTCTCTCTCTTCAGCCGTATGTCCTCCAGGCTTCACACATCTATCTTTGCTGCCTCCACCGATAGTCTCTGCGCATGTTTCTCTCCTCTGACAGAGCAGCGCCTGCAATCTCTCTCTTATCCGCACGCTATCCCGAATAGCCAATCACATCCATGTTTCTCTCTCTCCGCTCTCTCTCTCTGTCCCTGCGACGTCTGTGCACCGTGAGAGGATCTCCACGCGTGCTCTCTCTCTCTCTCTCTCTCTCTCTCTCTCTCTCTCTCTCTCTCTTGCTCTCTCTCTCTCTCTCTCCAGCAGGTGCGTCGCGAGTCGCGACTCGCTATCTCTCTGAATTCAATAGCGTTCTACGTCGACAACAGCCCAAGTTACTCTCTCTCCTCCGTCTCTCTTTTGTCAACGCGCGACTCCATTGCCACGATAGCAATCATCCCCATCCATTCTCTGCCACGATCCCTCTCCAGCCTGTATCTCTCTCTCTCCTCCCTATTTGCGTGGCTGCTGCCTTCAGCCATCTCTGCGTGTCCATGGCCCATCTACGATCTCTCTCATTCGATACGCCAACAACAATCCTCCCTCTCTCTCCTCTCTCTCTCTCTATGGATTCTGCCTGCGCAGCGCCATCCATTTCTCTTTGCACTTCTTCTCATTCCTCCACATGGGAGCTGTTGCTCAGTTTTCTAGCAGCGTCAACAACAGTCTTCACATGCCCAGGTGCCTCTGATATACCGTCAATAGAACGACTGCCTACAACTGTACCGAACATGCACCGCCTTTTCTGCTCCCATCTCTCTCCACCACATTCTCGTGCACTCTCGACAAAGAATCTCTTCATGTTTCTCTCTCTTCGATGTGTTTCTGCAAGCGGCAGGTAAGTTCTTTCTCTCTCCTACATGCGATGCCCAGCTGCCAAATCTCTCACGCACGATATCTACGCCCTCGAAAATCACTCTCTCCTCCAATCTTTTCTGTCACTAACCAGACATCCGTCTATTCTCTCTCTTCGCATAGAGAAACGGCAGAGACCAATTGAAAAAATGTCTCCGTGATGAAATACATGACAAAGAATCATCACATGCTTCCTAGCTACTAAGATACATATTTTTGCACGGAGAAGTTTAAGAAATCTAATCTCAATGTTCGTGCAAGACTTTATGACAAGGCTCTCTCTCCCTCTCAATGGACTATCGTAATGAATGAACGAGAACATGATTGAACAAAAACGGACAAGGAGCATACCTGGTAGGAAGATCCAAAAGCAAGACCCACGGGAGGAACAAATGAGGCTAGGCCACCTATTTATAGGTCTCTCCCTGTCTAGGACTTCTCTAGAATCTTCTAACCTTCTTATCTAATTTTGTATTTCCAGAATCATCTTCAATGATCATTTTCTATTTTGGGCAAATCTCATCTCTTATTTCTATTTCTGGTTTTCCTCTTTTTATATTTCCACTTTTCTTCTTTCTATTTTTGGATCTTTTTCTTTTTCTCTTTTTCTTTTTCTTAAACTAAGGTTTGCTTTCACACTTTATACACAAATTAGATAAATTCCACGGGCTAAACTTATGGTAAATGACAAAACTAAGGCTCCAACCTAGGATTTCCATGGGGCTAGACTTAGTTTCATGGATTATTTACAAAATCACATGGTTTCACAACTCACAGTCAATCAAATCAACTAAACCACGTACAATTCTTACCACTTTCTTAGCGAAAACACCACACAAAACTCATAAAATCAATCATCTTTGAAAAAAATCAGGCACACTTCCCTATGGGATTTCAACCCGACACCACGGCATCAATATTAGACAAAATGACTCCATCTGATTTCCTATCAAGGGCATTAGAGGTGTTGAGCCTTGGAACCTGAAAAAAGCTAGGAATCTTTCGAACAAAGGTTTCTACTTCTTGAAACACCTATGGAAACAAGAAACATGCTAGTGATTAGACTTTAGGACATTGACTTAGCTAGGAGAGTGGATTATGAAGTATGGTGCCTATTGTAGAGTAGACTCAATGCTTAGGAGTGCTCCACAAGTTGCTTCCTTATTAGGCATGACTCCCCTCTGCTTGAGGGTCTTGGATGGAGCAAGGACAATAGTCTTCATAAAATGGTGAGATTCAAGAAGAATGTGAACCCTCATGTCATCCTAAATAGGAGATGGTGTCTAGAATTGCCAAGTTTTAGATGGGATCTTGAGTTCCAATCCCGTTGGCATCCCCTCATTTGGGTCAAAAAAAAGCAATCTTGATGTGGAAAGTCCTTCACAAGGGAATTTGGACCAATATAAAAGGTAACAAAATTTGAGGAACCATAAGAATGTGTAAATGATGCCTTCATGGCAATGACAACTTGGTACAACTCTTCTTTTTATGCCCCAATTCAATGTGAGTCAGGCATGCCATTGAGAAAATCATCTTGCTATAGGAACAAATCAACTAGAAGCAACCACAGGTGGGTGAAGCGATCGGTTGTTGCTCTACACTCTGGAATGCTATATGAGGAGAAACTCTCTCAAAGATGTGGAAAGAGAGATGTGCCACCAACGGTTGATCAAAAAATACATTCTCCTTTTAGAAAAAAAGAATTTCAAATTTTCAAAAATCCCCATCTTTTAGGCATCACAAAAATATTTTTTCTCCAAAGCAAGTAGGTCCCTCATGAGCAGGATGAAAGGGTTATACAACTTCTTTGTAATGTTTACTAGCAAAATTTAAGAAACCCCTACTTTATGTGATCTGGGGGTTCACATGGCTGCTAAGCCCATTCACTTGTACAATTTTTCTTTCTATTAATGAAAGTTTGTGAGAGTAGGCTATTGCCAAAATTCCTTTAAGTAATCATTGTAGAGACGAGACTTTCTATGGTTGTGAAAAATATTAATTAGGTTAGTGGAAAAAATTGTATTGATATTGATGTCACATGACTCAACAATGAAGATGTACCAACACCCACCAAAAGTAGTATTCAAGAACGCAGGTTTGGAGGGAGGTCTGGGATCTTCTGCTAGGGTTTTGACGTTTCATGCTTTGAGGTTCCCTTCATGCAAGCAGTCTTTGCTCCTCGTCTATCCTTCATGCTACCATTCGTTCCTTATACTGAGTCGGTCTCTCGCAAGGAGGTTGCAACACTATCTCTCTTGCCACTAGACAGATGGTCTCGATGCGTACTTGGATGCTATCCAAGGTTCATTGTTCTATGGAAAAGCAAAGCTCATTTGTGTCTCCAGATGTTGAGATATTGGATATGGCCATGAAACTCTCAGATGTTTCTCCCAGCAGGTAGAATGTCTCACCTTCTACCACAACATGTACATCGAAATTAAATGTAGGTGTGCAGAATAGATCATTTGTTGAGGTGCTTTCCTTGTATCGAAAAATCCCCTTCGTTTTCATTGGAAATATCTTAAAAGCTAGCAAACATTCAACTAAGTGCATCCTTGACTGTCTCCATACTTTCTGCATAGCCAGTGCGTCTCATTGTAATCATAAAAATACTACCTTCAGAACCTCCACCAATCACATCCCTGACTGTATTAATTCCTTGGGTGTGACATTATCAAGGATGGTGAAATTTTTGAACTCTTAGGTATTTCCATGGGTTTCCATGTCTCTTTTAGTCAAAACTGGGATTGGCTGAAGAACAAGTTCAGAGGAAAAGATTTTAAATGGTATGCTTATTAAACCTCCTTGTCTCATAGTTTTTTTGTCCTTAATCATTACATTCTTCCTTTCTTGATTTATTTTCTTTCCTATTGGATGCCTAACAAGAAACACTTCAATCAGGTCATTCACCTTCCAAGGAGATTTTTATGGGGTGGTAGTCTTCAACATAATAAAGTGCCAAAGGTGGCCTATAACATTTGTTGCCTTCCTAAATAAGAAGGAGGTTTGGGGTATTTTATGTCCTATAGAAAATGGCCACTAATTTGGCTACTAAGTGGATAGTTTAGTCTCTGGATTATAATGACTTTTTGGCTAATCTTAACACAAGGAACATCAAGAAATTCTTTTTAGTAGATTACAAGTCTTGGCAAAATCATTATATTTGGGACATAATTGCTTCTCCTCATATTTTTTCTTCCGTTGGCAGTCCCCTCTACTAGAGGATGTGGAAGGCTTGGATGGAGGTTAAAAAATCTTGTTGTCCCAATGATAAATTTTTTACTCACTTTGATTTTTTTCTTCTAGAAAGCATTTGGGTTTTCTCTGTAGAACAACTGTAGTTTAGGGATAAAAGAACATAAATGCTATAAGAAAGGATTCTCGTGTTGGAATGACCTCACTATCAATGGTGAGGTCATGCTTGATACTCTCATTATGGATTTTATGGATATCTCTCCTGCTTGCTCACAGGTGTTGCTATTGCACAAAAGCTTGTTGGAGGAGAGGCTGCTCCACTGCACTTCTTGCAAACCTTTTGAACTTGTGGATGTTGCCATAGAAATGCTACAGAAGTTCAAGAAAAGAAAAGGCTCTATGATGAAGATTCTCCACAAACTCAACTCTAGATGGAGATTAAATTGGAATGTTGATCAATTGCACCACACATTCCTCTGTATCTGGGCGTTTCCAATCAACGTTAAGCAGTCCTTTTTTCTCTAGCCAATTATACACAATGGTGTCTTGCATGGTTCCAAGACTAAGAAGGATAAAGTTAATGATGGAGTTTAAGTATTTTGTGGCACTGTGGAGGATCTCCCCCACCTATTCTATGATTGTAGGCATGCTCAATTTTTTTTGCAAATGTATGCATCCTATTTTTCTCAAGCTCAATATCTCTATGAGCTACCAAGAGCTTCTACTTGGAGATTGCAACAAGCTGGACATTGTTCTTTGGAACTTATGGAGGGCCCATATCCTATGGAAAATATGGAAGAGTAGGAACGAAGCAGTTTTCAATAATTCTAAAGAGGCTTTTCACTTTTCTTTTCACAAGGGACTCAAAGAAATTGTTGTGAAGTGTCTACTTGCAGTCAAGTCTGCTCCTATAGAGGGTTTCCAGCTTGCTAAAATGCTCTAACATACACCCCCCTACCAATGGAGAGATTCCCTACTTAAGCTGTATTCTAGTCTAAGATTTGAAATGATGTTTACATGTACTTAGTGCATTTCCTGCTCAACCGTGTTTGTACTTTGTCTACTCAAACCTTCTACTATATCTTGATCATGAGATTGGCCTGTAGTATGAGGTCCTTGTCAAGGATCCTGCCCATTATACAAATATACATCTCATGTTTAATTTAGTCTTCTTGTTTGCTAAATAAATCAATATTCAAGTTCTTAGAATCCTGAGTTTCAAACGAGCTTGGACATTGAACTCAAGCAACTACTAGTGGTGGTTTATTTTCCCACTTTAAACATTGTGAAGACATGCGTACAACTCATGGTTATTTCACATAATAACAATCAACACCACCAACATGCAATAGGATTTTACTATGTTTACGAAGTCCTCAATATGCTACATGGTCTCTATTTTCAATATCAACATCACATGGAACCATCATTCTCATGTCAAGGTCAACCCAATATCCTTAGGCAAAATTCTTCCAATTTTCCTAATAGGATGCCTCACCAATATTAACTTCTTGGGAACCACACTATCAATCATTATTATGTTTTACCATTTCTTGCATTTTTCATTATACAAAATGCATGCGTAGGGATCCCCTACGAGTCCATGCGAGTCCATGCGCAGACACTTCCTTTTTCTTTTTTTTTTTCTTAAATTTTCTGATGCACTACACTAAATAATATGCATGTGCTAGTGTGAGCCAAAAAACCCAAGAAGTATAACTTTCATTATATATCATATCTCGTTTTGTAGAGAATTTATAGCCCCTTACGCTTCAATTCCCACACCTCCAAAGCCAACCTATGTACCATTTGTCCGCCTACAATGAGAGACTCTACGATGGGAGAGTGTGGAATTAGAGACTCAATAAAGATGTTTTTTTAAATTCAAAGAGAAAGATGATGATTAGTGTTGTGAAAAAATCAACTAAGAACCATAGTGGATGCACTCAAGTATGGAAATGAACTAATGGGGCCAAACTTTGCCTAAAGAATCCCTCAAATCTTTTATTTTCATATACAATCTCACCTTTAGAAATGTGTCGAAAGGAATTATCTTGTATATTACTTCTTACTTGTTCAAGTCGAGGAATCCTCAACCAAGAAGATTGATTCTATAACGCTCGGACATCTTAGAATGACTTTTTGCATTGAAATGACACCCTAAAAGGGATTTTCACATATACTATTTAGAGCTATGAATATTAGGTCATAAAGAAGGTCATTCTTTAGTTCTACCTATCAAGGAAAGGAAAACATCATTGGCAACACTTATTTTCATTAGCTCTTGTGAAAAATGAAGTTATGAGTTACCAGTTACAAGTTTGATGGGCTAAAAACTTGCTCCATAATCCATGGTTGAGGATTAGTTCCTAATTCTCCCTCTCAGGTTGTGGTTTCACCATCTCCTTCATATATTTTCTTAAGTTTAAAACTTTCTTCCCCTTCTAGATATCATTTTCCTTGATGGTCACTCCTTGATATCCACTTGAATTGCTATACTCATCCTTGCATAGCCTCTTGGACCTTCATCTTCTCGAGCTTGGTCTCTTAAACCAGTGTGCTTAAACTCAGTGTCATTAACCATGCCACTCCACATATAGGCCACTTTCCAATGGATTGGGAGAAACACTCCAATCGTTGTAGGGCTCATTTTTTAAATCACTAGACATGACTTCCATCCACCTTTCCCAAAGCTACTTCCTAGGCTTTGATACCAACTGTAGGAATTGAACTCATAACCTACAAGGTAAGAGTACAATGGGCTAACACCTTTCCCCAAACTCCATGGTTGCATATTACTTCCTAATCCTCCCTCCTAGGGTGTGGTTCAACCATCTCATGCATATCATTTCTTGAGTATAACATCTCTTGTACTCCTATGAAATTCTTAAGCACCCTTGTATCTTGTCTATGAGTGAGGACTCATTTCATATTGCTGCATCTATTTGTGTGTTTCTAGTTGTGAGGCTCCTTTTCTGTATGTATGACTCCTAGCATGGTGGAGATCACCATATGCTTGGCTCATCTATCAAACTTATTTTCTTTTGTGAGGATCCCTTACTTGATACCCATTCGTACATGTGTCATGCAAGCACGCTTACATCAAACAAGTACTTTTGAAGACGTTCCTCTAGTTAATACCTTAATCTACACTAGTGAAGACTTTAATTAATTCTATTTATGGAGAAATGGTTCTCTTGGTATGGAAAAATATTGCAAAATGATAAAAAATCACTAAAAGGCTTTGTCCCTCTTGTACTTGGGAAGTCACCTAAGCTTTCAGAAATAAGAAATCAATTAATTATACCCCAGATATTGAGAGTTGAATGTTGTAAGTCATGATGATGTGTTTGACATTTCAAGAATTCTTAGATATATTATACATTGATACTCATTTTCTCATTGCTCTTAGAATATAACTCTAATGCTTTTCTTTTTTAAATCCATAAGCGTGTAACGTTTTTTTCAAAAGGAATTTTTGAAATAGCCTACGCCCACAACATTTAATTAAACAAAAGAATTAATCTAAAAAGGACTCAGCCTAGTGCCTATGGGAACCCCCAAATCCCACAAAGTAGGTGTTGCTTAAAATGTGCTAGAAAATCTTACAAAGAAAAGGTTAAATCCCTTTCATCACCCTCGTGTTGGGCTCACTTGATTTTAATCTTGTTTCTCTCGAGAAAAAACACTCTATGATGATCAAAATGAAAGCTCTTCTTACAATTGGAAATTCTTTTGCCTAAAAGGAAAATAGTTTTTTCGATCCACCATTCTTTAGGAGTGCTACCGAAGTTGGTGGCACACCTCTCTTTCTAGATCTTCCAAAGGGTCTCACCTCTAATGGCATTCGAGAATGTTGAGGAACAGATAATCACTTGACCTAATAATGCTTGCTTATAATTGATTTTTCCATGGATCAATATGATTTTCTTGAGTGCCTGCCAAATGAACATTGACTTAGGGCATGAAAAGAAGAGATGTTGCAAGTTCTTATTCCCATGTAGGCATTGTTTAAACCATGAAAGGGCTCGAAAAATATTGTTCAATTTTACATTGGTCTAAATTCTATAGTTGAGGATTTGCCACATAAGAAATGTTTTTTTTTTAGTTCTATGAGGGAATGCCAAATGGTTGGTATTCAAAATCCCACTTAAAACTCGACCAGTCGAGATGCCATATCATACTTAGTGTGACATGAAATTCCACATTATTCTTGAATCTTAGAGTTTTATCAACTATTGTTTTTTGTGGCATCTAAGCTCTTCAAGGTGAGGAGACTCAAGCATGATAAGGAGACGAGTCCTCAATCACTGCCAAGCATTCACTCTTCTTCGCAGCAAGCACCATTCTTTATAGCCCACTCTCCTAATGAGATCAATGTTCTCAAATCTAATAGACTAGTTTGTTTCATGATTCGAGAGGTTTTTTCAAAAACAATAACCTTTGTTCAAAAGCTTCCTAGCTTTTTGGAGGTTCGAGGACTCAAACACCTTTTATGCCCTTGATAAGGAACCATATCAACTCATTTTTTCTAATAATGGCCACCCATTTCTATACTTCATTCATTTTGACAAATTGTTTCACCTTGTTCCAACTCTTCCATAGGGAGAGAACTAAGCTTGATATTGTAGGAGTCACCTAATAGGGGAAAAAGAAAAAATCCTAAGAGTGCTCTTATTTTTTAAAATCAGCTTCTCCCAAAAGCCATGCTTGTTGTTCCATGCTTTAAGTAACCTTTCTACTGCCAGATTATTGGTCATTCCTTATATGTCTATAATTCGCAAACCACCTTGATTGATTTTGCTTATGAAAGTATCCCATTTGATTTTGGGGACAACCATTTTCTTAGAGTCTCTCATCTAGAAAATGTTTCTACACATTCTTTCCAATTTTATAATCTCTTCATTCTTCAATTTTCAATAGTAGAGAAAGTAAAGAATCAAAGAGAAGAGGATCATGTTAGCCACCATAGCTTGCCCTACCATGTCTATCTACATCACTTTCCAATTTTTACCCTAGAGACTAATCGGCAACTATGATCAACTAAAAACTCTACTAGATGTCTAGTATATATCTTAAAAAGGTTTTTATAGTGGTTTAGTTTGAAGCACAAAGCTTAAAAAATTTGTTTAGGAAATACCAAAAGGTATCAATGTTGGCTAGATCCTTATGCACAAAAACATTCACAACATGGACGAACAGTCTTATGATAATCGCCTCTTGATTGAGGGGAAGAAAGTGGCCTTGATACAGACCTAAATGTGTGTAATATTTTGCAAGGTAACTAAGACCACCGATAGCATTTTTAAAAGAGAAGAGGGGCCAAGGGGCAACCTTATCTCATAGAATTTTTTAATCAAATAGCTTAAGAAAGCTTGTCACTAATGTTTATTTACACTAATGCATTTCCCAATAATGTAGAGATCATCTTAATTAACTTCTAGCTATAACCAAGGTCTATCAAAGATGGGAAAACAAAATCCCACTCAAGTCTCTCATAATCTTTTTCAAAGATGATTTTAAGGAAGAGGACATCTTGAGTGGACACTTTAGTGAAAGCCAGACCTTCCTTAACATATTAAATGGTAGCCTCGGAGATAGATCTCTTATTGATGAAACCTTTCTTATCCTTAGAGATCTAATTTGGTTAGTGACAAGAAATTTGATGAGTAATAACCTTAGCAGGGATCTTGTAGCCTATTTGTAACATCATAATTGAACACCAATTTTCAATCGTGTTTTTGTTTCGTTTTATGTGAATAAGCTTGATAGCACCTTCATTGAGAAATTTGGGTGGGAGATCGAAACAAATGGAATCTTGCCACACCACACGTAACAGAGTAGTCAGCACATGCTCGAAGGTTTTGGAAAACACATTTGTGAGACCATCTAGCCTTAGGCTTCTGGGATTAGGAAGTGATTCAATAACTTCAAAATCTCATTATCTAAGATGGGAGCCTCAAGAAGAGGCTTTAAAGGTCATGGAATTCTAACTCTAGAGATTGTCCCCATGCAATTCCATCTATGAGGAGAAAGAGGTATGTAAACCCTGAAAAGCTGGTTAAAGTGATTCACAATCAACCTACTATTTTCTTCCTCCATCTTGCACTCAATCCCATCGATATCGATCATGAAAGGGATCAATTCGTCTTGAGGAGGTTACACATCTCTTTGATAAGTTTGTGGGCTTTTCTTGCCCACCAATCTTTAAAGTATACATGTGGATTCTTTCTTTGAATTTCTTCTTTGTATTTGAGCATGACTCTCATTTTTTGGAGTCATATGTAGTTTTGAAAGTGGTAGAGGTTTTCTTCTTCCTCAAGAAACCTACACCCTTGATAATGATTTTCCCTTCTAACATGACAAAGGTTTTGAAGATTCTTTTGAGTCTTCGACAAGATATGTTATGTCTTCATGGCTCCCATCCTCCTGCACCTTAGGGGCTAGGAGTGGGTGGCAAAGGATCAGTTCGAGGCCATGGTAATATCTTATTGGACTGAGGGCAAAGAGAAGTTTGTTGGGTTAGCATGAAACTACAAGGCTTTCCTCAGATTGATGAGTGACTTGAAGATAAGCACCATTGGGTATTTATCAGAAATGACATAATCCAGACATTGGGAGAGGGAACAATACCCCAAATACTTATGATATTCCATAGAATGTAGCTCCTCTCAAGTCTAAATTTCGTCAAGTGGACTCTCGAATGGAGGTATAACCAAGAAAAACTTGTCTCCTCTTTGATCTCCACGAAATCAAGGTGAAGCTTGATTTGGTGTCACAAATGCTTCTCATGCACATCAATCATCTGCCTTTCATTGC
This sequence comes from Ceratopteris richardii, assembly GCA_020310875.1. Taxonomy (NCBI): domain Eukaryota; kingdom Viridiplantae; phylum Streptophyta; class Polypodiopsida; order Polypodiales; family Pteridaceae; genus Ceratopteris; species Ceratopteris richardii. Next base: position 46,201,768 of record CM035435.1, read on the forward strand.
GTCATCTATCAGCAAAATCCTTTACCATATTGAAGTCCCCAGAAATAGAAAGGTTCAGGGGTAAAGAATCCAACAATTGCCAAGTCAAAACTCTTTTCGAAACAATATTGGGACCATACACAAAGACTATGGTGACTTGTAAAAGGAGCCCCAAAGGAAGCACGAATCCACTAATGGGTTTGATCCACTTGGGTATCCTAAACTATAGCAAACCAACTACTATTAATGCTGATAACACAACCACCATTTCCCTTAAGGTGTGGAGTGGAGATATAGACATGGGAGGATGAAATACATTTTAGTGTCTTTTGAAGGTCTTGCTCATCAATTTCAATCTCTCAAAGATAGATGAATTCTTGGTTTAGGATTTTGTTGTGGATCCACTAGCCAATAATCACCGCTCTTGAGGGATCAAACAACCCTCTAACATTGAAAGAAACAATTATAATTAATGGAGGTTAAGTTGTTTGCGTGGAGTGGCCTTGTCCCACTTTTTTCCTTTCAACAATCCAACCTTCAATGTCATAATGGTACAAGATTTTAAGAACCTTCAAAACTTCCTCTGGCTCTCTATAACCATATCCCTTGACTAATTGCCATTGAATCTTGAGCTAGCTATGTGTGAATCTGGATTCTTAGAACTAGAGTTTTCAAATAAATTTTCTTTTGCTCAATAAGATCTATTAAATTTTCCCCTCTTTGGAAAAGTTTTTCCTCTCAATTTAGGAACAATGGATACTATCCAAATTAGTGTTATCTTTCAAATCATCATCAAATGTAGATCCTCCAATTCAAATCCTTATCACTTCCATAATCTTGTAAAACATATCATCTTAACAAGATCATCAATAACATTAGCATCATAAAAAATTTGAAAAAAAAAACTCTCAAATCATAATCGTTCTATGCATTTAAAAATTCTTCTTCTTGAATTTGATTGAGAAAATCAGAATTTATTACCAAAAGAACATTGCATAAAGGTTTGTGACTCAATGCATCAATGACCTTATTCTCCCTACAAGCTAAATACTTAATGTCAAAATCATACTCACTTAATAATTCAATCCAATGCTTTTGCCTATTCTTAAGCAATGGTTGTGAAAAAATGTATTTTAAACTCAATGATATGAATTCAATTCAAAGTTAACCCCTAACAATAAATTTCTTCAATGTTTAAGTGCATGTACAATGGCAAGCATTTCTAAATCATGAGTAGGATAATTAAGTTTCATGTTTTCATAATTTTCTAGATTCATATGCAATGATCCTAGCATTCCTCTCATAAGTGTAGCTTGAGACCTTCTTCATGGCCTTCAATACGCTAATCTTCAATGATGGCTTCTGTGAATCTTCAACACGGAGATTCCTCCAAGTGTATAGAGCACCTCCTCCTAGCTGATCACCTCCAAAGTATAGACATCTTCCTCAAGAGAGGACCTCCAAAGCTTGAGTATCTTGAGTTCATTGATGAGGATTCTTAAAGTTATATTGGGCTTCTTCTTATATAGTTTTGTGTATGTTCTAAAAGCATAAAGTTGCGACTTGCAAAAGCTATTAATTTCATATAATCTTATCACCATGAAATCGCTAAAAAAGAATATCATAAAAAACGTCTCCAAAGTTAGTGAATCAATAATAAATTTCCACCAATTATGGTGAAGAAAATTCTCAACGCTCTATTGTTTCTAGGATCAAACTATGGTCACAAATATGAGAGTGATCTACGTTTATCCATGGATCCACATCGATTTCTTGAACAAGGACATACAAAGACTTGATCATATGGTAGAAAAACTAGAGAGCTCCGGAACACTAGCATTGCTTTCAACAATCCCACCTTCAATGTCATATTGGTACAATATTTTAAGAAACTGCAAAACTTCTTGTGACTCTTTAGAAGCATCTCTCTTGTCTGATTTCCACTGAATCTTTAGTTGACTTTGTATGAATCTAGATTCTTAGCAATAGTTTTTTCAATTAAACTTTATTTTGCTCAATAAGGTCTATTACATCTATCAATTGTGAAACACGTTCATCAACTATGTGCTAGTCTTATTTGCTCCATAGTATAAGTAGTCATGAAACTATCTATGAACGCCTCATCATTTATTACTCCTTTTAAATTTTCATTTTTAAAATTCGAACTCAGCCTTGTTCTAAGCTTTAAAAAAACCGAAAGCAAAATTGCTAAGCAATACATGTAGTAGGTGAGAGTCTCCTCAGTTACTACAAAAAGCTTAAGTACAACCCAATAAATTTGAACTAGTTGAAAAATTTTATTTCTCATTTTTGCATCTTTTTTCAGCAATACATAGAAAGTTGTTTTGCTTGTTACCTTCTCTAAAGAGGACATTTCTAGAAATTTTTCTCTAATTTTCAATAGAACATGTTTTGGTGTTGTTCGTTTAGTACAAATTGGTTTATGTAGTTTAGAGAGTTCCATTTCCTCTTTTCTCTATCCATTTGTGATATTTCTTCCTCAATACATCCTATTAGAATTGGAAAATCTTACAAGGATGCACCTAGATAGAGTGATTGTCTTATTTTAACTACTGATGTTTCTCAAGGTTTTCCATGCCAACCTCGAATCTTACAAGAACCAATTCTAAGACTAGATTTTGGTAGAAGGTGCAAATCTTAACAAGTGGAAAAATATATGTGTGAGTACTCTAATGGACCTGAAAATCCTTAAGGTACATCAATTTGAACTTAGGTAAGTATTATAGGCTCAGAAAGTGTATAACTTCTTCACAAATAGGCCACCTCTTGAATCACCTAGAAAGGGACTAGTCTAGCATGGTTCAAACCACTATGCATCTGAATTTCCAAAACACCGATCAAGCAATGAAGGTCTTCATAGATAAATTTGATTAGCTAGCAATCAATCTTGACACCTTAGTAATAATAACGAGCTTCAATCAAGAAACCAATGAGTATTTGAGAATAGTTGCTCCTCACTAGAGGCAATGTGTATCATGATGTGGAAAAAGGAATATACCATACCGGACCAAGTACATCACACATTTTTGAGATGTCTTAAAGAGCCTTGTTATTTATACATCATACTTAATGAAGCTCCGGAGCTCACTTTTGAAGATTATATATGAAAGTGCATTCGTGTGTAGGACTGGGTCATTTTTTAATGTCTTGTCATTAGCCACGAAGTGCATTGTAAGTTTGAGATGAAATTCCTAAACCATAGATAATATGTAGGATTCTCTCATCAAGTAATTTAATCTACATGTAACTAGTCCTTCACTTAGGAAGTGGTTATAGTGGAGAGGAGATCACCCATTACATGTGTTTAATAGAAGACTACATTCTCCTGCATATCAAAAATAGCCCCTACAAACCAACTAATGTCAAAACTGGAAAAGCATGGGTAAGTATCAAACCTAAAGGGATTTTGCTCACAAATAGTACCAATATCCACTAGGGTACTTGTATCTGGTTACACAAGAATTGCAATGTTTGCTTAGATCTATACTAGAAAAAAATGCATATCAAGCAGCACATGTGCTAAGTCACTAGCACTCCTCTCCTCAACAAGAAACTGTAGTGAAGTATGGACAAGAAAACGAGCATATAGACCTTACTATGATGCCATCTACAATAATTATTTCAACAATTCCTAGTCATGAGTACCCTCCTTAAACTAGTCAATCAATTTCTTATGCACAACAATAAAATCATCCACTTGTTTTTCATCCTACCAAGCCTATTCACTTGGATACAATAACTATTACCCTTAATATCATGGGTAAGGTGAACTTGACCATACAAGTGCATTATGCAAATATTTTATAACAACACCTGGTGAGAACTCAATTAAGACACGTTAATGGCGAGAAATCACTTAAGACACCTTAATCACGACATCAACCCTAGGGGGATTTGTTAATATATTTTGTAAGTGATCTGTGTGAACGCACTTAAGACAAAACAAATGTTTCTTCCCTATTTCGTAGGTATTTTCCTCTAGTTTTTATGTATGCTTCTTAGCGCGATGGGCCACTTCTCTTTGAGCATTCACTTGCTAGTACAATCAATGTTGTGTTGTTATTAAAGTATGTATTTTTTGTCTTGTGTTATTAATGTCTTCCGCGGTCCGCAACGTCCAACATGTATTTGCTATGAACTTTACTCTGGCTAAAATAAGAAGCCTAACAAGTTTTTACATTTTTTTTAACTATGAACTTTTAGGGAAACTAAGTTATCAGAATAAGCATTCTTATTAAGGAGAACAATAATTATTTCTCTAGTCCCTCCAATTCTTCTCTTGTTGAACGTGTATTGTATCTGAATGCGCGAGTGCAGCTTCCCCTCATCAACATTGCGTAAAATTGTAAACAACCGTTGTACCTCTCATATCAATCCAATGCTCAAATTCCCTTAAGTTCATATTCATTGGGATCGTGGTAGGTAAGGTCTAGGACGTTTCTAGAGTAAGAGGAAATATAGCTTACATGTTTACATTTAAGAATTTTATTTACAGACTTCTAGTCAAACATGCAGAATCTCATAAATTCAAAGAAAAACCCTCATTTTTTTAATTTACGCTATATTCCAGATATTTTTTTCCTATACATATCTGTAGGGAAATTAATTTAGAAGATGTATCAGATTTGAAACTGAAATATTACAAACTTAATAAAATATAATCCCTCTACACATGGATGTATTTGAGGACTTTGAAGCATCATTTTCTGGCAATGCTCAATGTTAATCTTCCGTGGAAAAATATAATTATGTTTATTTCCCAATCACCGTTGTTTGGAAATGCCAAAAAATTCATATAATTGCTGTAAACCGAATGATTAAATTTGGTGATTTACTTCAATCAGACCATGTTTGTATATGTTAAAGCATGTCTTCTTTTCTCCACAAAAGGACTTCGACATGCTTTTAGAAGAATATTTTAATGCGGTGTTTCCTTTAATTCGTACACGAGAAGGTAAGGTAATAAATATTATTGGTCATATTATCTAGATGCAAACTACTTCATACCATTACTTTTCAATGAAATTCCAAACTCTAAAATTCCCACTCATTCAACATCTTGTATGTTTTGGCTATTTTAGGTGAGGATCAATGCAAATGGTGGAATAATGGCAAGCATGTTACGTATCCTAAGGGAAGGAAATAGCTATATACGTACTTACATACTGGCGTACTTAGATCTTTTATGGCATTTCTACTAGTGGACACCCCTTGTGTCCTCGTTGGATCCTATCCCTTTCTTGTTGATCAGGATATCTTAGGAGTAAAATTGATTATCTACACTATGGAAATCCTGTACATAAGGATCGCCTAAACTGCCATGCATTAATAGAATTTCAGAAACTCATGTGCTTGTGGTGGGGAACTCCCATTAGGCACGCATACATGTTCCATCACATCAGTTCCATGCGCCCCAGATATGGGTAGCCACGAAATGGATATTGAGTTATGGAAAAAGAGAGGGCTTTAGAATACGATAGAGCGGAAAACAAGATCATGATCACCACGTCGTTGTTGAGAATGCAAATGATCATCCTCACCCATACAAAAAGACAGAGAAGTTCAAAAAGAGAACATAGAATCTATATCCGGCCTAGAAAACCTAGAGAGGACATGCATCCACGTCCAAAGACATCTCAGCTTTAACGATTGAAGCACACTAACGAGATGCACAATCAAGTGCAAGAGGAAATCAGCACATGCTCTCCCTCTATCCTCTCTCCACGTTGGAAGAAACGTTGGAGGATCCATTTTGACAGAAGAACACACTTTGTTGGATAATTTTCGAGATTTATTGATGAGATTATACAATATGTATAAGGAGAGTAAGCCAATCTTTAATCTTCACAAAGCGCATTTGCGGCAGGAATCATGCGTATGCCTTGGTATTATATATCATGGACATTCAAGAAACAATGTTGGGTGCATAAAGATGTAACTTTCGTGTAGCTTTTTACGTGTTGAACTAGCTCAATAACAAAATAACAATTAGTCTTAATTAGGAAAATAACAAAGTGTTGGTATCGTGTAATTTAATGATATACTTTTCGTAGCTAACGGGTCAACGACGCAGAAAATAATTACAGATGACTTTCATGTCCCATCCAATTGTATGCAACATTGTGAAGTTAACTGCCGGAACCTCATAAATGAATGCCCAATGAGTAGCACACTTTAAGTCAAAGTAGGCAACCCCATGATCATGATGGTTTGTTGACATTGTGATCATCCAGAAAAATTAACCGTGGTCAATATAAACAACGATGAATTGTGGACATCGCCATTACAGAGATAAGGATCGTCGCTCCGAGTGTTGAAGTCGTGTTTTGTCGACATCGCCATCGGAAAGTGAGAGGTCACCGCCATGAAATTTATAAGACCGTGGAATCTTAAAGTCATTAGCATGAAATCTGAAGCTGGCCATCGTGACTCGTGAGAGTTAAAAATCGCCCTGTCAAAGGTCGTGAACACTCAATGTCGCAATCGTGAGAACTGAAGGTTGCCATCGTAGAACGGCTTTGGATGCGAAGGAGATTGAGGCATCTCCGTTAAAAGTAGCCATTCCATACTCTAAACATTACCATAGTTCCCTCAGAAGTCATCTTCCATCGAAAAGCCTCCTTTCTTCAAAAGGTTTCCAATATCCTAGTGTACCAAAAAAGAAAGTGGATCCTGACAGGACACGACAAACAACCTTGACAGGGCTCAAGCTTGGCGCCATTCTAAGGAGTGGGAGAGTTCCTTGTTGTACATCAAAATCTTTCATTGTAAAAGCTGGTTTAAGCTTTCTTTGGTTTTTTGTGTTGCAAGAGTTGTTCCAAACTTCGTTCTAGTATTAAAGCATATTTTAATGTTCCTTTTTAAAGGTGCTCTCTCTTGTGTCCTTTGTTGGAAGGGGATTCCATAATTTGATCTCGTTCTCGAATAGGGGAGGGGAATGGCTATTCTCCTTCTGGGAAATCCTTAGTTCGTTTTAAAGGTTTAAGTGAAGCTCTAGAATTAGTTTAGTTTTAGAATTATGTCATGAGGAAGAGGAATAATTTATGCCTTGAAACGTCAATGTAATTTTTTTTTTACTTTCAATAAATTTTTTAGACTACCTTTTATGTTCAAATATGATCCATGGTAAAGAGCACAATTGCGTGTACAAGCACAAACTTAAACCAGGTGTTGTAAGTCACACCGCATATTTACTTCTCAAGTCAAGCAGGTCTATGTTATCCAAGTCTATGGTAGATGTAAAGCTTCAAACAATATCTTCATGAAAAAAGTAACTTGGATAGGTCGATCAATTTATGTCTCAATTCAGAATATTTCACTAAAACGAATCAACAGAACACTCCCTATATCATTTCAAATAAGAAAAACACTCCCCATATCCTTCTCACTAAGTCCTACAATTAGGATAAACACGTTTAGTAAAGGTGGTTCCTAGATTATAGGGCCTACAGAGCCTTGTAGATATTCGTCTTGGATCAAGAAGTTTCGCGTGATCATCTATATTTCTTACATGTATTGATGTTTGTTTACAAGAAAGACCAAATCTAAAGTAAGCCCTTGGCTTGCTTAAATGCCAATTTTTTGTAAGGATATGTCATCGCTTCAATATCTAATGATTAGTTGGTATTTCTATGATTTGTAATAAATTTATCTCTTATTGTAGGAACCCCTTCTCACTGATGTCATCGTTTTTCCATATATAGCATACTCTTCGAAATTTAGATTAGTTCTTTCAGCTGTTTGTGCATAATCTCCAAGATTTTTGCATAATCTCCAAGCTTTTGTCTCTTGAGTGCAAGTGCAAATGCATAACTTTGTAGATGTGTTAAAATGTAAGATGAGGGATTTATTTCATATATATTTCTATTCAGCGTGTGCGCATCCCTCTTGAGTGAGGAGTCTGGGATTTGAAAGCGCATTTAGTCTTTGAGAAATAACCAAAGCTTCATGACAATATGGAGCTCACGTCATGCTTCTAAGTGGTTACGGAGTTGCAAAATCTCTCAATACTCGCAATGGAGCACCTTTAAGTGCTTTTAGCGTCAAAAATAAAAAGAAAGTGGACTATTGGATCTATCCTTTCAAATGTTTGCTAAACAAATGTGGTTAGAACAAGTTTGTTATCAATGCCAAGCACTCGATCCTAATATCCATTTGACTTTGCAAAAATAGAAATTTAACAAGCTAAATGATTTGGTGAAGCACTACTACCCAAGTTCAGTATTCAAATCAGGAGACTTGATAAACAAAACCATCAGCCTTCGAAGTTAAGGATGTCAAACTAACTCATGGACAAGGGCCTTTGCGGTTTCATTAGAGGGATTGATCCAAGAACTAATTTAATTCCGACCATTCACCAACTCATAGCCTTTAGGGAATTAAACAAGTGTGAAAAAACGTTATTCTCAACCCTTTACAACACATTAGCAATAGTATGATGGGACACCTTTGAGTCCTAGATCTGGGCATGAGAGTTCTTGAAAGCTCTGAGAGGTTGTTCTCTACTATTGCCAAAACACGGAAGATTTAAATCAAACATGAGCTGAACAATCTCATGATAAGCTTAGAAGTAGCATCAACAAATTTGTTCTCAAAGTCAAGCAACTTTCGTATATTGAGATCTTTTGAGATCCACATAGATAATGATGATCTAATGGCTTATACCCTCCATGTCTTTAGGAATGATGGTAAGTACAAATAATGATGATCTAATGGCTTATACCCTCCATGGTTTGTTGGCATTGTCATCACACAGGAAAAAGTAACCGTCCTCAATATAAAGAATGATGAATTGTGGACATCGCCATTACAGAGCTCCGAGTGTTGAAGTCGTGTCTTGATGCCATCGTAGAACGGCTTTGGATGCGAAGGAGATTGAGGCATCTCCGGTAGAAGTAGCCATTGCATACTCTAAACATTACCATAGTTCCCTGGAATGTCCTCTTCCATTGAAAAGACTCCTTTCTTCAAAACGTTTCCAATATCCTAAGATTCGTTGTTTTTCCAAAAAGGAAAGTGGATCCTCACACGAGAAGACAAACAACCTTGAGAGGGCTCAAGTTTGACGCCATTCTAAGGAGTGGGAGACTTCCTTGTTGTTCATCAAATCTTTCATTGTAAAAGCTGATTTAAGCTTTCTTTGGTTTTTTGTGTTGGAACAGTTGATCCAAATTTCGTTCTAGTATTAAAGGATATTTTGATCTCCCTTTTCAAAGGTGCTCTCTCTTGTGTCCTTTGTTGGAAGGAGATTCCATGATGTGATTTCCTTCTCGAAATAGGGGAAGGGAATGGCTATTCCCTCGCTGGGAAATACTTAGTGCGTTTAAAATTTTTAAGTGAAGTTCTAGAATTAGTTTCGTTTTAGAAGTATGTAAGGAGGAAGAGGAATAATTTATGCCCTGTAATGTGAAAGTAAAAATTTGTCACTGTTAATAAAGCTTTTAGACTACCTTTCATGTTAGAATATGATCAATTGTAAAGAGTACAATTGAGTGTAAAACGACAAACCTAAACCAAGTGTTGTAAATCACAGCGCATACTTACTTCTCAAGTCAAGTCTATGTTGTCCAAGCCTATGTTAGACGTAAAGCTTCAAACAATATCTACATGAAAAAAGTACCTTCGACAGGTGGATCAGTATTTATCTCTCAATTCAGAATATTTTACTAAAACGAATCATCAGAACACTCCCCAGATCATTCCAAATAAGTCAAACACTCCCCAAATCGTTCTCATTAAGTCCTACAGTTAGGATAGACAGTTTAAGCAAAGGTGGTTCCTAGATTATAGGAGCCTGCATGCCCTGTAAATATTCGTCTTGGGTCAAGAATTTTCGCGTGATCATGTATATGTCTATATGTATTGGTGATTATTTACAAGAAAGACTAAATCTAAAGTCGGCCCTTGACTTGCTTAAATGCCAAGGTTTGGTAAGGATTGTCATCGCCTCAGTAAATAATGACTAGTTTGTATTTGTATGACTTGTAAAAAATTTATCTCTTATTGTAGGAACCTAATGATTTCATCGTTTTTCCATATATATAGCATAGTCTTCGAAAATTAGATTAATTCTTTGATCTGTTCGTGCATAATCTCCAAGATTTTTGCATAATCTACAAGCTTCTGTCTCTTGAGTGCAAGTACAAATGCATAACTATGTAGATGTGTTAAAGTGTAAGATGAATGATTTATTTCATGTATATTTCTATTCACCGTGTGCGCATCCCATTTGAGTGAGGAGTCTTGGATTTGAAAACCCATTGTCTTTGAAAAATAACCAAAGCTTCATGACAATATGGAGTTATGTGTATCATTGGAGTTCACGTCATACTTCTAATTGAGTACGGAGTTGCAGTATCTCTCAGTACTCGTAATTAAACATCTTAAAGTGCTTTTAGGGTAAAAAATAAAAAGAGAGCGGACTACTAATGGATCTATCATTTCAAATGTTTGTTAAAAGAATGTGGCTAGAGAAACTCTGTTATCAATGCCATGCACTCGATCCTAATTAAGCTAAGCATATGTGGGTCTTTTCGAAAGGAAATCGCGTCTTGAAGGATTTTCCTTTGCAAAAATAGAAATTTAACAAGTTAAATGATTTGGTGAAGCATTACTACCCAAGTTCAATACCGTCAGCCTTCCAAGGTAAGGATGTGGAACTAACTCATGGGCAAGGGCCTTTGGGGTTTCATTAGAGGGATTGATCCAAGAACTAATTTAATTCCAACCATTGACCAAATCGTAGCCTTTAGGGATGAAACCAGTGTGAAAAAAAAGGGGATGAAAGTAGTGAGAAAAAAAACGTTATTTTCAACCGTTTACAACATATTAGCAATAGTATGATACGACACGTTTAAGTCGTAGATTTGGGCATGACAGTTCTTGAAACCTCTCAGAGGTTCTTCTCTGCTGTTATCAAAGCACGGAAGATTTAAATCACACATGAACTGAACAATCTAAGCAAGAGCTTAGGAGTAGCATCAACAACTTTGTTCTCAAAGTCAAGAAACTTTCATATGTTGGGATCTTTTGAGATCCACATAGATAATGATGATCTTTTAGGCATGATGAGAAATACAAACAATTCATCAGTACAATTAATGTAAGGGGAATAGTTCAAAGCAATGAGAAATCAGTTTCTCTTATGCTAATCAAGGAAATGAATGTATCTTAAGGTTTATCAAAGATAAAGGATGTTCAAGTGTCGTATCTAGGAAGCCCATGGGACAAAGGACAAAGAGGAAATTCAAGTACGGACAGAGATAGTTTTATATGAGGACAAAGCAATCAAGGACATGAAAAAAGATTCTTTTGAGAAAAGGAAAACGTAAGGGCAAGAGAAAGAGGAGGAACACATTATCAAACAAGAAGTGAAGTCTATGAAATATGCTACATATGTGGAATGCTTGGAAACTATTCAAGGTATTGCTACCAAGGGACCCGCCAAAGTAGTTATGAAGAAGCCTCAACCTACAAAGGTCAACCTAATGGGTCATAAAATGACAAGAACGGGATGCTTGAACCACATCCTAAGAGGCAGTAGCAGGAAGTAATATTTAACAATGTGTTTTGGGGCATGTGGTTATCCGATCAGAATCCTAACCAACACACATGTGTTCCAATACCATGCGGATAAAACATTGGTATCAGGACGTTGGAAGCAGACTTGCAAAGATGGAGGCCTTCTAGAAAGGTCATGGGAAATTAATGTGAGAATGGTTCGAGATTTATTGATGAGATAACACACCTCGTACAAGGAGTGTAACCAACCCTTAATCTGTACAAATCGCATTTCTTGGTAGGAATCATGCATATGCCTTGGTAGTTTGTACCCTGGAATTTCAAGAAACAATGTGGGGTGGATAAAGATCTGATTTTTGTGTAGCTTTTTCCGTGTTAAACTAGCCAAGTAACAAAATAGATTTTACTTTCAATTAGGAAAATAACAAAATGCTGGTATCGGGTAATTTAATGATATGATATACTTTTCGGAGTTAACGCGTCAACGACACACAAAACGATACAAATGACTCTTCTGTCCCATCCAATTGTATGCAATTGTATACAAATAATGATGATCTAATGGCTTATACCCTCCATGGTTTGTTGACATTGTCATCACAGAGGAAAAAGTAACCGTCCTCAAATGTAAAGAATGATGAATTGTGGACATCGCCATTACAGAGCTCCGAGTGTTGAAGTCGTGTTTTGTGGACTTCGCCATCGGAAAGTGAAAGCTCAAGGTTACCATCATTAGAGTCAAAGGTCGTGAACACTCAATGTCGCAAGGATGCCATCGTAGAACGGCTTTGGATGCGAAGGCGATTGAGGCATCTCCGTTAGAAGTAGCCATTCCATACTCTCAACATTACCATAGTTCCCTGGAATGTCCTCTTCCATCGAAAAGCCTCCTTTCTTCAAAAGTTTTCCAATATCCTAAGATTCATTGTTTTACCAAAAAGGAAAGTGGATCCACGCACGAGAAGACAAAGAACCTTGAGAGGGCTCAAGCTTGGCGCCATTCTAAGGAGTGGGAGACTTCCTTGTTGTACATCAAAATCTTTCATTGTAAAAGCTGATTTAAGCTTTCTTTGTTTTTTTGTGTTGGAAGAGTTGTTCCAAACTTCGTTCTAGTATTAAAGGATATTTTGATCCCCTTTTTCAAAGGTGCTCTCTCTTGTGTCCTTTGTTGGAAGGAGATTCCATTATGTGATTTCCTTCTCGAAATAGGGGAGGGGATGGCTATTCCCTCGCTGGGAAATCCTTAGTGCGTTTTAAACGTTTAAGTGAAGTTCTGGAATTAATTTCGTTTTAGAAGTATGTAATGAGAAAGAAGAATAATTTATGCCCTCTAATGTGAAAGTAAAAAACTTTCACTGTCAATAAAGTTTTTAGACCACCTTTAATGTTAGAATATGATCAATTGTAAAGAGCACAATTGAATGTACAAGGACAAACTTAAGCCAGGTGTTGTATATCACAGCGTTTACTTACTTCTCAAGGCAAGTCTATGTTATCCAAGCCTATGTTAGACGTAAAGCTTCAAACAATATCTTCATGAAAAAAGTACCTTGCACATGTGGATCAATTTATGTCTCGATTCAGAGTATTTCACTAAAATGAATCATCAGAACACTCCCCAGAACATCCCAAATAAGCCAAACACTCCTCAAATCGTTGTCACAGTTAGGATAAAAACTTTTAGCAAAGGTGGTTCCTAGGTTATAGGAGCCTGCATGCCTTGTAGATATTCTTCTTGGATCAAGAATTTTCGCGTCATCATGTACATTTCTTGCATGTATTGATGATTGTTTACAAGAATGACCGAATCTAAAGTAGGCCCTTGACTTGCTTAAATGCCAAGTTTTTTTTTTTTAATATAAAGGAAGTTCGGCATTAGCCCCCACATGAGGGTGATGAGAGGGTGATTAACCTTCTTTGTATTGTCATCTAAGCTCTGTAAAAGCTTCCCCTGCTTTGTGGGATTACGGGGGTCCCGTGGGCACTAATCCCCTTCTCTTGTACTTTTCTTTATTTAAATGCCAAGTTTTGATAAGGATTGTCATCGCCTCAATAAATAACGAGTAGTTTGTATTTCTGTGACTTGTAATAAATTTATCTCTTATAGGAACCCCTTCTCAATGATTTCATCGTTTTTCCATATATAGCATAGTCTTCGAGAATTAGATTAATTCTTCGATCTGTTCGTCCATAATCTCGAAGCGTTTTACATAATCTCCGAGCGTTATGCATAATCTCCAAGCTTCTTTCTCTTGAGGAAAAGTGCAAATGCTTAACTATGTAGATGTGTTAAAGTGTAAGCTGACTGATTTATTTCATATATATTTCTATTCGGCGTATGCGCATACCTTTTAATAATAACTCGTAATAGAGCATCTTTAAGTGCTTTTCGGGTAAAAAATAAAAAGAAAATGGACTATTGGATCTATCCTTTCAAATATTTGTTAAATAAATGTGGCTAGAGAAAGTTTGCTATCAATGCCAAAAGTTTGCTATCAATGCCAAGCATTCGATCCTAATTAAGCTAAGCATATGTAGGGATTTTCAAAAGGAAATCGCGTCTTGAAGGTAATATCCATTCGCCTTTGCAAAAAACGACATTTAACAAGCTAAATGATTTGGTTAAGCATTACTACCCAAGTTCAGTTTTCAAAGCAGAAAACTTGACAAAGAAAACCATCAGCCTTCAAAGTTAAGTATGTCAAACTAACTCATGGGCAAGGGCCTTTGGGGTTTCATTAGAGACATTGATCCAAGAACTAATTTAATTCCAACCATTGGCCAATTCATATCTTTAAGGGATGAAACCAATGTGAAAAAAAGAGGATGAAACTAGTGTGAAAAGAAAAACGTTATTTTCAACCGTTCACAACACATTAGCAATAGTATGATGGGACACCTTTAAGTCGTAGATTTGGGCGTGAGAGCTCTTGAAACCTCTGAGAGGTTCTTCTCTGCTATCATCAAAGCATGGAAGATTTAAATCACACATGGACTGAACAATCTAATGAAGATATGAGGAGTAGCATCAACAAATTTGTTCTCAAAGTCGAGTCTCTCATATATAGAGGTCTTTTGAGATCCACATAGATAATGATGATCTAATGGCTAATACCCTCCATGGATTTAGGCTAATGAGAAATACAAATAATTCATCAGTACAATTTATGTAAGGGGAATAGTTCAAAGTAATGAGAAATTATTTTATCTTATGCTAGTCATGGAATTGAATGTATCTTAAGGTTTATCAAAGATAAAAGATGTTCAAGTGTCGTATGTAGGAAGCTCATGTGACAAAGGACAAAAAGGAAATCCAAGTACGGATAGACATAGTTTTATATGAGGACAAAGCAACCAAGTAAATGAAAAAAAAAATGCTTTTGAAAAAAAAAAGAGTATGGGCAAGAGGAAGAGGAGGAACACATTAACAACCAAGAAGGGAAGTTTGTGAAATATGCTACATATGTGGAGTGCTCGAAAACTATTCAAGGTATTGCTACCAAGGGACCCGCCAAAGTAGTTATGAGGAAGCCTCAACCTAGAAAGGTCGACCTAATGGGTCATAAAATCACAAGAACGGGATACTTAAACCACATCCTAAGAGGCAGTAGTAGGAAGTAATATTTAACAATGTCTTTTGGGGCATGTGGTTGTCCTATCAAAATCCTAACCAACACCTCATGTGTTCGCATCTCATGCGGATAAAAGATTGGTATCAAGACCTTGGAAGTAGGCTTGCAAAGATGGAGGCCTTTTAGTAAGGTCATGGGAAATTAATGTGAGAATTGTTCGCGATATATTGATGAGATAACACACTATGCACAAGGAGTGTAGCCAACCCTTAATCTGCACAAATCGCATTTCTTGGTAGGAATCATGCATATGCCTTGGTATTTTGTACCCTGGAATTTCAAGAAACAATGTTGGGTGGATAAAGATCTGATTTTTGTGTAGCTTTTTCCGTGTTGAACTAACCAAGTAACAAAATAGATTTTACTTTCAATTAGGAAAATAGCAAAATGCTGGTATCGGGTAATTTAATGATATGATATACTTTTCGGAGTTAACGGGTCAACGACACAAAAAACGATACAAATGACTCTTCTGTCCCATCCAATTGTATGCAATATTATAACCTTAACTGCGGGAACCCCGTGATCATGGTTTAAATCACAGTAGCACACTTAAGTCAAAGTACGCAACCCCATCATCATGGTTTGTTGGCATTGTGATCAAAAGTCGCCATCGTGTTCGAGGCTGTTAAGGTAGCTGGTTGGGCCTCTCGCTTCTTGAGGTGCTGGCGAGGGTTCAATCTCTGCTGGCCACATGTAGGGACATGTATAGCCTGGAATGATGAAGCATATGACTAATCTGCCATCGTTTGATTAGCCATGCGCTAGTTGTGATCACCGTTCAACCCAGTCTTGTAAACCTCTATTCTATTCTTGTGAGATAAGAGGGGTCTCATGTGTACTATGTCTTTCCTTGTACAGTTGCCATTTCAAAGTTAAAGCCCGGGGAAGTAGGCCTCGGCCGAACCTCAATTAAAAAGAAAACTCGTCGTCGTCAACATGAACAACGAGGAATTGTTCACATCAACATTACAGAGCTAAGGATCGTCCGTGCGAGTGTTAACGTCGTGTTTTGTCGACATCCCCATCGAAAAACGAGAGGTCACCGTTGTGAAATTTAAAAGAACGTGGAATCTTAAAGTCGTCAGCATCAAATCTGAAGCTTGCCATCGTGACTCGTGAGACTTGAAAAACGCCATCGTGAAAGCTCAAGGCACCATCGTGAGAGTTAAAAGATCGTGAATACTCAATGTCACAATAGTGAAAACTCAAGGATGCCATTGTGGAACGCATTTGGATGCGAAGGAGATTGAGGCATCTCCGTTAAAAGTAGCCATTCGATACTCTAAACATTGCAACAGTTCCCTAAAAAGTCATCTTCCATGGAAAAGTCTCTTTTCTTTAAAAGGTTTCCAAAATCCTATTGTTGTACCAAAAAGGTAAGTGGATCCTCCCACGACAGGACAAACAACCTTGAGAGGGCTCAACCTTAGTGCCAATCTAAGGAGTGCGAGACCTCCTTGTTGTAGATCAAAACCTTTCATTCTAAAAGTTAATTGAATCTTTCTTTGGTTTATTGTGTTGTAAGAGTTCTTCAAACTTCCTTCTAGTATTAAAGGCTATTTTGATCTTCTTTCTCAAAGGTGCTCTCTTTGGTGCCCTTTTTTTATATAAATGGAAGTTCAGCAATAGCCTACTCTGCCAAACTTTAATTAATAGATAAAATAATTGTACAAGAGAAGGAGCTACTACCCATGGGACCCTGTGAACCCCACAATGTAGGGGTTACATTGCCAGAAAGCCTTACAAAGAAGGTTGATCATCCTCTCATCCCCTTCATGTGGGGCCCATTTGCTCTTCATCTTCTTATTCTCGAGGAGAAATACTATATGATGTTTAAAAGGTGGGGGGTTCTTAAAATTGGAAATTCGTTTTCCTAAAAGGAATATTGATTTTTTTATCGACCATCCTTTATGAAGGCTTCCAAAATTGGCCGCACACCTCTCTTTCAATATCTTCAAGAGGATCTCGCCTCTAATCGCATTCCATAATGATGAGGAGCACATGATTGCTTCAAATAGCAAAGCTTGTTTCCAATTTATTTGTCCTTGTAGTAGCATGATTTTTTCAAGGGTGTGCATGAATGACTTTGACTTAGGGCACGTGAAAAATAGGTGTCCCAAGTCATGACTACCACATAGGCACCGTTCGCACCATGAGGGGGCCCGTAAATTTTTCTACCCTTTACATTGGTTTGGATTCCCCAGTGGAGAATTTCCCACATAAGCACTGACTTTTATATTTCGATGAGGGGATGCAAAATGGATTGGAACATAAAGTCCCATCACAATCCCAACGAATCAAGGGAACACTTAATATTAAGCATGACATGGAAATCCATAATCTTCTTGAATCTTGGAATTTTCTCAATGCTATTGCCATTGTGCCACCTAGGAACCTCATGATGAGGACGAACCTGACTAATGAGGAGATGAGTCTTGGAGCGATCCCATTTGGTGAATCTCCTCTACAATAAGATCCATTCTTCATATTTCACTCTCAGATCTTGCTTGATGTCCTCAAATCTAATCCAATGGCAAGTATCTTGGCTCTAGAGGTGTTTCCACAAGCGAAAAACGTGTTCCATAGCTTTCTAGATTTTTGGAGGTTCCAAGAATCTACACCTCTAATAACCTTGATAGGGAACCATATCTCACTGATCCTAACAAGTTGTTTGACCTTTTTCCAACTCTTCCACAGAGTTCAAACCAAGTTCAGACATTTAGAAGACAGTGAAAAAGGTGAGAACAGAAGATCGAGAAGGTCGAGGTCCTTCCAACGTAGGATGCCCTTTTTTGAGTGGAGATTCATTAAGGTGATTTAGTTCTCAAAATAGGAAGGGAGATAGCTATCCCCTTGCTTGGAAATAGTTACTACGTTTTAAATGTTCAGATTAAGTTTTCGAATTTCTTTAGTTTTAGAATTTAGTAATGAGCAAGAGGTATAGTTTATACCTTCTAAGGTGAAAGTAAAAATTTGTCACTTTCAATTAAGCTTTTAGACTACCTTTAATATTAGAATATGATCAATGGTAAAGAGAACAATTGAGTGCACAAGGATGAACTTAAACTAAGTGTTGTAAATCATAGCCCATAGTTTTCTTTCAGCTGAGGAAAGCCTATGTTATGTGAGATATATATAATGCTCAACGTGTAATTAACGAGGATGATATATATCACTTTCTCATTTTTTGTGACATGTTTAGTGGTCACACTAGTATATGTCACACATATTTGGGATTTACTAGATTTAGCGATCGAGATTGATGGAACACTTGTTTTTCTCCAAATCATTCATTCGTAGACATTTGGTTTTTTCTTATGTGCTTTTCTTTATATATTGCACTAACTATATTGTTGTATTAGTTCATTATCGTATATTCCTTTTCGTAATATAAGAACATGAAGATTTTTCTTCCTTGCCTCAATCCATGTGTGTGATCCTCTTTGAGTGTAAGAGTATGTCAATCAGCTCTCTTCCTTCTTTCCTTACTCATGACATGGTAATAGAGCAAGTGTGGTTGTAGAGAGCTCCTAGAGAGGGTTGATAATGAAGAAAACTTAAGAAGGTATGGAGAAAGTGTGATTCAAAAATGATCTTAGATTTATAAGGAAACTGATGTCAATGTAGAAGGTTTCAAAATACTTTTATGAGTTATCCCTTTAGGGTTTCTCATTTTTCTCAAATTCCTATTTCTGAACCATCTCGATCTGCATTTCAAGCTCACAAGGTGGGTCCCACAAACAAATCAAGTTTGTTTACAAAGCTATAACATGTGTTGGGTTTTCAAATAGTCAAATATTCTAGATCCAAAATTTGAAGTGAGTTTGTGTATTGTTGATACACAAGAACTGTGTTTTTCAAGATCAAATTATCATGTCATAGTGTGATAGTATTGAAGCAAAGATACTCCTTCTAGTGTCTTTGAAGTGTTGCAAATCACCAAAAAAATGGCAAGTGCTAATTGAAAGAGTCACCTTATGAGTGATAAGCTGGACAAGAACAACTTCCATGCTTGGAGATTTAGAATGAAAAATTTTGTGATGGGAAAAGGCTATTGGAAGTACATCAAAGGAGACAATGAAAATGTTCGATGGTTATGAGAGAGTAATCGAACTGTGCACTAGTTTACGAGCATATGAAGAATGGAAACAAGGAGCACAAAAGGTAATGCATTGACTATCTATTAGCATACATGATAGCATGATTGGGCACATACAAGATGCAAAGAGTTTCAAAGAGGCTTGGAACAGACCAATACAAAGGCATGCAAATTGCAACTCAAGATTGAGCTGCATACACTAAACAAAAAGGTCATGTCATTAAGTGACTACACTCTGAAAATCAAAAGCCTATGTAAGTGACTTGAATCTATTGGCATGAATGCAGATGATGATGATGATGATGATAAGGTGGAAGTGTGCCTTTGTGGTTTAGGTTATTGAGACTAAGGAAAATATTTCAAATTTTGTTGATCTCGTGTCCATGCTGATTATTGAAGGAAAGTATCTTGTGTGAGGACTTCAACTCTGAAGAAAAACGTAGTTATGAGTGTGGAGAATGAGTTCTCCTATGCGCAATGGAAGTGTGTAGTGAACCCTTGTATGTCCAACACTTGGACAAACATCTGCAACATAGATAGCTTTCTCCTCTCAACACAAAACTCAAATGGACTTCATACTTTAGTCAATCAAAGTAGACAAAGAGAGCTTTCTAACAAGCTATAAATGACTTAATTTGGATAAGTTTTGATTAGGAAACACAACTACCAAAGATGAACTACCTGTCCACACAGGTATGCTGAAGAACTGAGCTTCACTCTCGGACTAATAGCTCCTTGAATATATATCCTTTGAGAAAGATGTTTGGTAGAGAAAAAGTAGACACAAATAGCTTTCCAGAAAGCTAAAAATCAAGTAATTTGGATGCGTTTTGATCAGGAAACTCAACTCATCAAGATAAACCACCTGCACACATAAGTACACAGATATCTCACAAAATATGAATGACCTGAATGTGAT
Organism: Ceratopteris richardii; assembly: GCA_020310875.1. Lineage (NCBI taxonomy): Eukaryota > Viridiplantae > Streptophyta > Polypodiopsida > Polypodiales > Pteridaceae > Ceratopteris > Ceratopteris richardii. Next base: position 46,221,941 of record CM035435.1, read on the forward strand.
ATTTGAGACAGTGAAAGTAGATGCCACGAGCTTTCCAACAAGACAAACATCATGCAATTTGGATATGTTTTGGTTGGAAAACTGAACAGACCAAAATAGACTACCTATCTACACAGGTATACTGAAAAACTAGACTTCACTCTTTCACTGATATCTCACAAATTAGATAAGCTTTCAAAGAGATATTTGATATGCATAAAGTACCTAAGATAAGCTTTCCAATGAATGTTTAAACGCACAAAATGGATACATATGCACTGCGATATACGCTCTGCAACAAAGCTGTGTACAAACTGACGTGCGGCTGGAAGGAGTGTAAGGGAAAACCAAAATGACAAAATGGCTAGATCCGACTATTAGGAGCTCTTGCCTATTTCTCTCCTTGTTTTGAATGTGCTCCCACTTCACTTTTATAACCAATGAGCATGTGAAGAAGTTTGTGCCTCCTTCTTAACTCACCACTTTCTCTACTACATGCTTCTAACTACAAGGCAAGATATTGTATCTCTTACTCATCATGAAGTTTTGACTAGACTTTTTCTTTTCTTATTTTTTCCTTTTTTCCTTTACTTTTACTTTATCTTTATATTTGGTAAATTTATCCAAGCATGGCTCATATGAAAATGAGCTTGTACATTTATCTTCACACTCCCCCTCAAGCTCATTTGGGAGTTATCTTCATCCATGTCCTGCAAATTTATCACATCCTTGGAGCCTTTGAGTTTAGAAGCATCCAAGAACTTTGTAAAAATATCTGCAACCTGCTCTTTGGTTCTAATGAACTTTATCTCCACATCTTTGGTCAGCACCTTCTCCCTTACATAATGGTAGTGGACCTCTATGTGCTTGCTCCTTGCATGAAACATAGGATTGCTTGCCAAGTAGATACTTGACATGTTATCACCATATATAGGGATGGTTCCAACTTGCACTCCAAGATCAGCCAAAAGCTTTTTAATCCACATTGCTTCACATGTGGCAAATGCTAATCCGCTGTATTCAGCCTCCATAGATGAAAGTGCAACAGTAGGTTGTTTCTTTGAGCTCCACGTGATAGGTTTGCTTGCTATCATGAACACATAACCTGAGGTTGATCTTCTATCTTCCTTTGAGCCTGCCCAATCAGCATCACTAAAGCCTTTGACCTGCAATTCTTCATGAAACTTGTAAAACAAAGCATGATTAACTGTATGCTTTATGTATCTCAACACTCTCTTGGCTAAATTTAAGTGTTCACTTGTTGGGGCTTGCATAAACTGAGAAAGTACACCAACAACATAAGACAAATCAGGTCTTGTAATGTTTGCATAGATTAATGATCCTACAATGCTTCTGTATGTCGTTACATCTTCCAATGGTTCTCCATCATTTGAACAAATCTTTGTATTTGTGTCCATGGGTTGAGTGAGTGGTTTGCATTCACTCATTCCAAATCTGAAAAGAACATCCAACAAGTACTTCCTTTGCATCAAGTGCCACTCTTTCCATAAACAACTTCAATTCCTAAAAAATATTTCAGCTCCCCAAGGTCTGAAACTTTAAACTCCTTACCAAGCTTCCTTTTGATATCTTTAATCCTTGTAACATCGTTTCCTGTTATGATGAGGTCATCGACATATATGCAAATATATACCTCTCTATTTTCTTCCTTCTTCATGTACAACGAAGGATCTGCACTACTTGGGTTGTATCCACACTTAGTTAGATACTCTACCAATCTCTGATTCCATGCTCTTGGTGCTTGCTTCAAGCCATAAAGTGCCTTCTTCAACCTACAAACAAAATCTGGATGGTTTTCATCTTCAAATCCAACCGGTTGACTCATGTATACCTCTTCTTGTAGTTCTCCATTGAGAAAGGCATTTTTGATGTCGAGTTGATATAATGGCCATCTCCTTGAAGCACCAATTGCTATTAAGGTTCTGATAGTTCCCATCTTTGCAATGGGGCTGAAAACTTCATCATAATCTATGCCTTCTGTTTGTTTAAATCCTTTGGCAACTAATCTAGCTTTATATCTAGCCAGTGAACCATGAACATTCCTCTTTACTTTAAACACCCATTTGTTTGGAACAATCTTCATACCTTCTTTCTTTGGCACTAGCTCCCATATGTGATTATCTTTGAGAGCTTTGATCTCCTCTTTCATAGCTTGCTTCCATTCCTTTTGTGTGCAAGCTTCTTCATATGTCTCAGGCTCTTTGTCTTTGATAACCTGCATCTTTTGAGTTGGATACCTTGTCCTTGAAGATCTTCTTTCATTGCCTTTAGAAAGTTGCTTCTTTAACCTATTTAGCTTTACCATCAGAGTGATTACCTCTTCATATTCTTCTTCACTTGCATCTACCTCACTATTTGGAGTAGCACTTGCATCTTTGGCTCTACTATGAGCTGAATTTGGAGACAAAGAATGGCTCCCCCTCCATGTTGAACATTCTTCATTTGATGTAGATGCCTCTGGACCTGAAGCCTTTGTGCTTGATTGTTGAACTTCTCTTTGATTTGTTCCTGCATAATCATCACAATCTTCTTCAAGAATCTTTTCCTTTCCTTTATCTTCATACCATGGTCTTAGTTGATCGAAGACCACATCTCGCGAGACTCTTAATTCCTTTGTTCTAGGGTTGTAACACTTGTATCCTTTTTGCTCCGTCGAGTAGCCGATGAAAATGCATTTTTCTGAACTTGGTTCCATCTTTGTTCTAAATTCTTGTGGAATGTGAACAAAGCAAACACATCCAAAAACTTTGAGGTGTGTAAGATCAGGTTTCTTACCGGAATATACCTCTTCTAGAGTCAAGTGATGTACTCCCAATGTTGTGCACCTATTCATCAAGTAAATGGCGGTTGTGGTAGCTTCAGCCCAATAGTACAATGGTACCTTCATCTCGTTGAGCATGCATCTTGCAATTTCAGCAATTTGCCTATTTTTCCTCTCAGCTACTCCATTTTGTTGTGGTGTGTACCTACAAGTGAACTACCTTTTGATTCCATTCTCTTGTAGAAACTGAAAATTCTTTGGAGAAGTATTCTCCTCCACCATCGGACCTTAAGGTTTTGATAGACCTTCATGTTTCCTTTTCAACTTCAACTTTGAATCTTTTGAATATAGAAAACACCTCTGATTTTTGCTTCATACAAAACAGCCATACCTTTCTTGAGTGATCATCAATGAAGGTGACAAAAAATCTATTACTAGCCATTGATGCCTCTTGGGTTGGTCCCCATACATCCGTATGTATCAAGTCCAAGACATTTGGAGCCACATAATTACTCCTCTTGAATGGCTGCCTTGTTTGCTTTCCTAGTTGACAAGCTTCACATAACTCATGTAGTCCAATGCTATTAAATATTGGAAGACCTCTTACCACTTCATGTTTGCTCATGTCCTTCAGCTTTGGAATGTTGATGTGTCCTATTCTTTTGTGCCATAAGTCCAGCTCTGAAATCTTCTTATTCCCACATTGAATGTACATGACCTTTCCATGTGGATGTTGGACATCCAAAGTGAACATCCTTCCTTCTCTTCTACCTCAAGCAATGACCTTGAAGCCTTCTTTTGGATTCTTTATGAAGCACCCATTCTCATTGAATATGACATGATAAACCTTCTCTACCATTTGTCCTACTGAAATCAAGTTCTTTCAAATTGTAGGAACATGAAGAACATTAGATAGTACCTTTGCTCTACTCGTATCTCCAAGCCTTATATCTCCAATGTGTTCAATCATGTGTTGAGTATCATCACCTGTTTCAACACATCCTTTTCCACTTGGTACCTGTAGATTACTGAACAAACTTCCTTGGCATGACATATGGTTACTACAGCCTGAATCAATATACCATTTTTTGTCATCTTCACAAGAGCTTCTATACTCATGTCTCATTGCAAGTAGTGTGTCCTTGCTTCCGTCACTTGAGGTGCTTGCATAGTTGCTTTGGTTCCTTTGATTGCCTCCATTTGGTTTTCCATTCATCAGCCAACAATCACTAGCATAGTGTCCTACTTTACCACAATGATAGCATGTTATACCTTTATGAGAATTGTAGGAGCTTCGGCCTCTTCCTCTACTTCTACCTCGACCTCTTCCTTGTGTGTTGGCATTTGATGCATCCTTGTTGTCTTCCGAATTGTTTTGATTGTAGTTGGAGTGGTTGTGATCTCTTCCTTTTCCTCTTGAGCCTCCTCTTGAGCTTCTTCCTTTGCCTCGACCTGCATATAACATTTGGTTGTGGCTGTCCTTTCCTTTGGGACCACCGAAGCTAAGCTCTTCTGTGACAAGATGAGGGATTAGTTGTTCAAAACCTGGATATACATCTTTCAAGTTAATGGAAGTTATAAAAGGCTTCCATCTTTCATCTTCTCTCAAGCCATTGAGAGTATAACACACAAGATCTTCGTCTTCAACCGTTGTGCCAATAGAAGCTAAAGCATCGCTTAGCTCCTTAATCTTCAAAGTATATTCAGCTATGGATTGACTCGAACTTTTCTTGATTGTGTTCAACTCATTCTTGAGTTGAAGTTTCCTAGCTTTGGTATTTGTTGAATACATCCTCTCAAGAGCTTCCCAAGCATCCTTAGCTTTCTCTAGATGTTGAATATGACCTACCATGGCATTAGTAATGACTTGCGAAATAAGGAACATGACTCTCCTATTCCTCTCCTCCCATTCTTTTGCTTGCCTCCTTTGGACTTCGGTGGCCATACCTTGATTGATTTGAGGTTGAGCATCATCGCCGCTCACAATACCCCATAAGCCTTTGCCCATTAGGTAGTTGGTCATTCTAAACCTCCACACTGGATAGTTATCCTTATCCAACTTCTCTACTTGTTGGCCCAAGTCAGCCATTGAAGAGTATCAAAGACTTTGAGAGTTACCTCGAATAGTTATAGTCCTTTGCTCTTGCGTTTGTGAAGCTCCTCCTTGTTTTATAGCTCCTCTTTTGCTTTTCTTTATCTCCAGCTCTGTTGATGAAGCTTCAGCACCAAGTTTGCTCTGATACCAACTGTGGAGAATGAGTTCTCCTATGCGCAATGGAAGTGACAAACATCTGCACCTTAGATAGCTTGCTACTCTCAACACAAAACTCAAATGGACTTGATACTCTAGTCAAACAAGATAGACAAAGAGAGATTTCTAACAAGCTATAAATGACCTAATTTGGACAAGTTTTGATTAGGAAACACAACTATCAAAGATGAACTACCTGTCCACACAAGTATGTTGAAGAACTGAGCTTCACTCTCGGACTGATAGCTCTCTGAATATATATCCTTTGAGAGAGATATTTGGTATAGAGAAAGTAGACACAAATAGCTTTCTCACAAGCTAAAAATCAAGTAATTTGGATGAGTTTTGATCAGGAAACTCAACTCATCAAGATAAACCACCTGCACACATAAGTACACTATAAAACTAGACTTTACGCTCTAAATGATATCTCACAGAATATGAATGATCAGAATGAGATATTTGAGACAGTAAAAGTAGATGCCACGGGCATTCCAACAAGACAAAAAGCACACAATTTGGATATGTTTTGGTTGGGAAACGGAACCGACCAAAATAGACTACCTATCTACACATGTATACTAGAAACCTGGACTTCACTCTTTCACTGATATCTCACGAACTACATAAGCTTTCAAAGAGATATTTGATATGCATAAAGTACACAAGATAAGCTCTCCAATGAATGTTTAAAGGCACAAAATGGTTACATATGTACTGAGATATGAGCTCTGCAACAGAGCTGTGTACAAACTAACGTGCGGCTGGAAGGAGTCTAAGGGAAAACCAAAATGACAAAATGGCTAAATCTGACTAGTGGGAGCTCTTGCCTCTTTCTCTCCTTGTTTTGAATGTGCTCCCACTTCACTTTTATAACCAATGAGCATGTGAAGAAGTTTGTGTCTCCTTCTTAACTCACCACTTTCTCCACTACATGCTACTAACTACAAGGCAAGATATTGTATCTCTTAATCATCATGAAGTTTTGACTAGACTTTTTCTTTTCTTATTTTTTCCTTTTTTCCTCTACTTTTCCTTTATCTTTATATTTGGTAAATTTATCCAAGCATGGCTCATATGAAAATGAGCTTGTACATTTATCTTCAACAATGAGCATACATTCTACTATGGAAAAGGAAGAGGTAGAGGTAGAGGTATTGAAAGTGGAAGAGGAAATAGTAACCAAGACCAAGGTCAATGTTACAATCATGAAAGAGGTATATGACATTTTTTTATGTAGGGGGATTCAAAGAGGCCATAGAAATTTCCAATGAAATGATTCAATTAATGAAAATAAAAGATGCTAAAAGCATGGTAAACCTAGACACTATGAACATGATTGTAGATTAAAGAGTCAAAATAAAAGAAGGTAGCAAAACAACTATGCCTCCACAAGTGTATATGATTGTAAGAAATTGTTCATGGTCCAACATCAAATGCTGAATATGATGTTTCCCGATGTTTCAAAATCAAATGGTAATGTCTGATATGGTGATTTTAGTTCTTCAAATCACATGCCTAGTCATTGAGTATGGTTTAATCATTTGCAAAAATTTTGAGCTCCTTGATATGTTGAAATAAGTAATCGCACATCACATCCTATTGAGCATATAGGAAACAGAGCACTATCTATGGAGTACGAGATGGTAAAACATATTACTAATGTGTTGTATGTTCCAAATATAACAAAGAATTAGGTTTATATTGGACAAATGGTTGACCAGGGATTATAAGTGAGGCTCAATGCTGACGGGTTTAATGTAGAAGAGTACAAACAGGATGGAAGATTCATTGCCAAAAGAAACAAAATAGATAGGATGTTCAATGAAAATGTTAAAATTTCTCAAATCAATACAACCATATTTGCAAAAGGTGAATGAGTTATTGCTGATATAAAGATTTGTCACAAAGGAATTGGACATGCAAATGCAATCAAAGGAGATTGTCAATGGACTATCAAATTTAAAGGTTGCAGAGATAGAAAATGTATGTGCAACATGTCAATTTTGTAAACAATAAAGAGCATCATTTGTGCATGATAAGCATGTTACTGAGAAATTGCTAGACATAGTACATATAGATGTTTGGGATACTACAAAGACCACATCAATGGGTGGTTGCAGGTTTTATGCTACTTGCATTGAGGACCATAGACAAAAAGTATGGGTATATTTCATGAAATAGAAGAGTGAGGTGTTCACTCACTTTTAGAATTTTAAGGATTTCGTGGAAAAGCAGACATGGAAGTATAGTTAGACATTAAGATCTTGTGGAGGAGGTGAATACATGTCAAATGATTTTAGTATTTTTCTAAAAATTCATGGAATTTGACATCAGTTTTCATATAGGTACACAACACAATAGAATGGCATTGGTGATTGCAAAAATAGAAATATAGAAATAGCAAGAGCCTTGATGGCTGAGAAGAATATGCCTCATTATTATTGGGCAAAAGTTGTGCACATTGTTGTATGCATCATGAAGAGAACTTTGAGTGTTGTTGTGCATCAGCTTACCCCTAAAGAGAGGTTTATAGGTAAAAAGTTAAACTTATCACATATGAAATTATTTGGTTGTATTCCATATGTACATGTTGTACATGAGTTGAGGATGAATCTTGATCCAAAGGCAGAACAATGTATCATCATTGGGTACTCCCTTGATCAAAACGAATATAGATTTTATAACCCACTCATAGGACAAGTGAAGCTAAGCAGAGATGTGGTTTTTGATGAAATGTCAAGATTCTATGTAGGTGCCAAAGACGGACTTTACCTTGAATCAAACAACAAAGGAAAAGTGAAAAGATCAAGTCCAGAATCTCAAGTTTTGAGTGGACCTAATGCATGACCAAGCAATAGCTCCAACTCAAATCCATGGACTTGCGAATTGCAAGGAAATCTCAATCCAACAAATTTTTCAACTACTCAAAGAAAGGTAAAGAAAAGCTTTATTTTTGTAATAAAACATCTACATGTTTGAAAGACACTAATGGAGATTCAAGTAGTTCACATAAGAGCCTTGATGAGGAACTTGGATTGCCATGATGTTGATGACCTGATTGTAAGTGGTTATAATGAAGAAAGCATTTAATTAGTAGAGCAACTCCTTATGCAGAAATTTCACATGAAAGACCTTAGTGTGCTACACTATTCCTTGGGAGTTGAATTTGTGCATACAAAAATTGGTATATGGATGCCACAAAGAAAATATGCCTTAAGTATGCAACAAAAGTATGATATGGCTGATTGTAATCCATTTTCTATGCCATTAGATTGAAATTTGAAGTTGGATACTACGTCAAGTGAAGCATTGGAAAATGCTATTATGTTCATGAAAATTAAGGGAAGTTTGATATATCACAATTACAAGGCTTGATCTTAGCTATACTGTTGAACTTGAAAGTCAATTTATGCAAGCTCCTATGAAACCACACTTAGATTCTTTGAGACCTACTCTATCATATGTGAGTGCTACTTTGGATTATGCATTGTTTTACCAAGCTGGTGCAGATTTATAGGTTCATGAATACACTAATGTAGATTGGGCCAGTAATATTCCAAATAGAAGTTCTACTGGTGGTTTCCTATTCTCACTTGGGAGTGGATCTATCACATGGAGCAACAAGAAGCAACCCACTATTACTTTGTCGAGTATAGAGGTGCTGCAATTGTAGCATGTGAATCATCATGGTTAGAGATGCTACTTGCAGATTTAGGTGTGGAAGTGCAAAAGCCGATCATCATCTATTGTGATAATCTTAGCAACATTCAATTAGCAAAAAAATCCTATTTTCATGTTAGAAAAATCATATTGAGGTGCATTATCACTTAATAAGGGAAAAGGTATTAATAGGTGATATTGACCTTGTTTATGTGAGGAGAATGAGTAGGTTGCTCATATTTTCACTAAAGCACTTGGAGCTATGAAGTTGAAGAAGTTTAAAAATATGCTTGGATTATAGGACATGATGTTGAGCTTCGGGAGGCGTTTTGAGATATGAAGCTCAACATTTGATGATCGAGGATGACATGTATCACCTTCTCATTTCTCTTACATGTATAGTGGTCATGCTAGTATATGTCAGGGATACTCCATTGAGCTTTACTAGATTCATCTGCTGAGAGTGATGGCACATTTTTTTCTTGTGAGCTCACTCATTTGGGGACATTGGGTTTCTCGTTATGTGTTTTTCTTTACATATTGCACTATTTGTATTGTTGTATTAGGTCACTCTTGTATATTCCTTTTATGCAATATAAGAAGAAGCAGATCATTCTTCTTTGCCTCAATCTATTTGTGTGCTCCTCTTTGAGTGTGAGAGCATGTAAGTGAGTTGTCTTCATTATCTCCTTCCTCGTGACATGTTAGACCTAAATCTTCAAACCATAAATTGATGAAAAAACACATTTGACAAGTGGATCAATGTATATCTCAATTTAAAATATTCACAAAACTAATATACACAACACTCCCAAAATCATTCCAAATAAATCAAACACTCTCCAAAGCATTGTTAACAAGTCCTATGCTTGGGATAAACATTTTTAGTTAAGGTGGTTCCTAGATTATAGAAACCTAGATGCCTTCTAGATATTGGTACTAGATTAGGAATTTAAAGGTGATCATGTCAATTTCTTACATTTATTGATGACTGTTTAGAGTTATGGATCCAACAAGCAAGCCCAAAACTAAAGTAGGCCCTTGACTTGCTCAAATGCCATGTTTTGGTAAGGATATTTCATTTCCTCAATGTGTTGTTACTATTTTCTATTTACATGATTTGTGATGAATTTTTCTCTTATTGTAGGAACCCCTTCTAAATTATTTGACTTCTATCCATATCTAGCATATTCTTCAAAAGTTAGTTTAAATCTTGGATGTATTTGTGCATAATCTCCAAGCTTTTGTCTCTTGAGTGCCAGTGACAATGCATGACTACTTAGATGTGTTAGAGTGTAAGATGAATGATATATTTCATATGTATTTCTAGTAAGTGTCTGTGCATCCATTTTGAGAGAGGATTCTGGGATTTGAAAGCCCAATTTGTCTTTGAGAAATAATGAGATCTTCATGACAATATGCAACTGTGTCTATCCTTGGAAGTCACGCCATGCTTCTAGTTGATTAGGGAATTGCAGAATCACTCAATACTCATGATGGAGCATCTTGAAGTGATTTTATGGTACAAAATACAGAGAAAACAAACTTTTTTTTTTAATATAAGGAAGTTCGGCATTAGCCTACTCTCCCGGACTTGAATTAAATAAAGAAAGAAAAGTACAAGAGAAGGGGACTAGTGCCCACGGGACCCCCCAAATCCCACAAAGCAGGGGAAGCCTTTAGAGAGCTTAGATGGCATTACAAAGAAGGTTAATCACCCTCTCATCACCCTCATGCGGGGCCCACTTGGGTTTAAGCTTGTTATCAATCAAAAGGAGAACTTGATGATGCCTGAAGGGGGGGGGAGGGGGGAGGGATTTCTTACAGTTAACAATCCTTTTTCCAAGGAGGAATAATGATTTCTCAATTGACCACTCCTTGGGGGAGTCACCGAAGTTGAGAGCACATCTTTCCCGCCATATTTTCCATAGGACCTCCCCTCTGATGGCGTTCCAGAGGGTCGCGGAGCAGCCGATGGCTTCTCCTAGTAGGGCTTGCTGCCAACTGAGATGCTTCTGAAGTCTAATTTTCATTCCAACCGTTTGCCAGAGTCTATTGGAGTTGGGGCAGGTAAAGAAGATGTGTGAGACATCTTCGATAGACTGGTAGCAGCGTTTGCACTAGGGAGAAATCCCACAAAGTTTGCTAGCCTTAAGGTTGGTCCACATTCCATGATGAAGAATTTGCCATAAGAGGACAGACTTTTTGATTTCTATGAGGGGGTGCCTGATAGCCATGAACTTCATGTCCCATCGAAACCGCGTCCAAGACAGGCACCACTTCTTGTTGAGGTTAACCTGATAGTCAATCGTTTCTTTGATGTTAGCGATTTTTGATAGGTTATTCCCATTGTGCCATTTGAGACCAAGCGAGCTCGATGAGTCGTGTCCCATGAGAAGGCGAGTTTTGTGTCGATCCCAGGCGAGACATCTGCTTTGCAAAGTGTTCCATTCTTGGTACGAAATGTTGATGCAAGGGTCAATAACCTCGAAGTTGATCCAGCGGTTGGTGTCATGTTTCCAGAGATCTTTCCATTTTTTGAAGCCTTTGTTCCATAACTTCTTGGCATTTTGAATGTTCCAAGATTCCACACTCCGGATGCCATGGATCGGAAACTATATAGAGTTATTTTGTCTGATACCGGCTGCCCACTTCCAGTCTTCACTAATTCTTGTGTAGCTTTTGACTTTATTCCAACTCTTCCACAAGGAGCACACGAGATTAGAGCCTTTCGAGAAGACGGGGATTGGGGAAAATAGCAAGGTCAAGATGTTGAGATTCTTCCAGTTTGGGAAACCCATGAGAGACAACTCGTTCTCGTTTTTCAAGATCAACTTGGCCCATGAGGCCTCCCCATTGCACCAAGCCTTAATCATCCATTTGGCTGCCAGTTTGTTAGCCATGCACCCGATGTCCAGGATACCAAGTCCCCCACTATCTCTAGGGCTAGTGCAGATGGACCATTTGATTTTAGGCATCCCCTTCTATTGCGATCGCCCGTCCAAAGGAAGTTTCTACAAATACTATCCACTTTGGACAGATCTTGCTCTTTCGGTCTCCAACATGAAAGGAAATAAATGGTAGAAGAAAGTAGGAACGTGTTGATAACCATCGCACGACCATCGAGATTGATTTGCATACCTCTCCAATAGTTAAGCTTGTTTTCGAGTTTGGCCAGCACCCAGTTCCACCGCTGTTCCATAGAGACGCCAAACCCCAAGGGGATCCCAAGAAGCTAAAAAATTTGGCCCTACGGAATGATTTGACAGCCATGATCAATGAGAGAAAACGAACTATTGGATGTATCCTTTCAAACATTTTTTAACGAAATGTGGCTAGTAATTGTTTCTTATAAATGTGAAGCACTAAATCCTTATCAAGCTAAGCATATGTGGGGCTTATAAAAAGGAACAATGATCTTGACCGTAATATCCATTAGGCTTTTCACAAACAGAAATTGACCAAGTTAGATGAGTTCGTGAAGAAGTAATACCTTAGTTGTTGGTGCATTTCAAGCCTTCACACTTGGCTTGGAAACTTGGAAGATTGGCTTGGAACCCTTGAAGGATATCTCTATGAGAAGCAAGAACCATAGGAACTTAGTCTTATGTGTTATTACCTTTTACTCATTGTAAAAGTCTATATGACTTGGCATTTACTTGTACCACATACCTACTTGATTAGTCAGGGAATTTGGATGGTATGATTGGAGAGAATATCTCCTTACGTTTAGAGGAGTGATTGAAGGGAGCCAAGAATTCAAATTTGAATTCAAATTCTCACTCATTTTCTTATATAAGATGCACTTGAAAAGTCGCGGGTATCCTTCTTCATTCCCGAGGCTTACATCTGTGATCATAGAGTGTGTGAGTGCTACACCATAGCCTACACATCTCAAACTCATTAGGCTACATCTATCAAGCCAATGAGATTGTACATTCATGTGAATTAATAGAAAGAGTTACATTCATTATCTCTGATTTTGTCTGAGTCATCTACTTCAAGTCTGCCAACTTCTACAAGCCATATCTCGGTGGTTTCTCAACCAAATCAAGTGATTCAAAGCATATTGGAATCAGCTCTAAGCATACTATATGCCTACAAAATCTCAAGGTCAAAGGATCAGCTATCTTGGAGAAATCACGCTCGAAGTGACCTCTGGTATTTTTCTGCAGAGTTCCTAAAAAGTCGGGAGTGTCCCTAGTTTTGCTAAACACATTTCTCAGAGTATAGTTTGTTATTTTATCTCATTCCACTTGCAAATGGTAGCTTGTTAAGCTAATTTAATATGTCCAGAAGGAATTAGATCAATTGTGAGTGTGCTGGTCATTCTGAGTGAAAGATTGAGCAGGTATCAAGATCAAAATAGAAAGTTTTCATGTCTAGTGAAGTACAAACTTATCTGTTTTGATCTAATCATTACTCAAACCTTTTCCAAAGTACATACAGCATATTTTGGTATCATTTGGAAGCTAAAGGAGTCTACTAAGCATATCTAGAACCAAAGGAGGGCTGGTGTGAAGCAGGTATAGCAGCACCAACTCAATCTCTTGAGTGCATCCAACCATCTTTCCCAACAGTGGTGTCAGAGCAAATAAGGTAAACATGGGAGATGGATTTCCTTCATTCATTGAAAAATTGGACAGGAACAATTACCAAGCTTGGTCATTGAGAATGAAGACATATCTACAAGGCAGAAGCTTATTTGGATACATATCGGGAGATGAGGAATTGCCCTCATTCAAAGCTAGAGGACTACCCACCAAGGATGAACAAGAGAGACTCAACCAATGGTGTGCAAAGGATGCTTTGGCAAGGTCTTACCTTCTTAACTCTATATCTGATTTCCTTTTACCTCATATAAGGAACTGTAAGACTTCCCAAGAGACTTGGGAAACCTTGTCAACATATTTTTCTTCCAACACAAGGGCCAGGAATAATCAACTGTGGATTGAATTCACAACCCTTAGGAAGCAGCCCAAACAATCAGTCTCAGAGTATGGGACAAAGATTAAAGATGTGCCAGACCAATTAGCAAGCATTGGAGAGGAGATTGAAGAGGAGCAAATAGTCAGGCAAGTAACAAATGGACTCAAGGCAGATGATAAGTGGGAAAGTTTCACCACTGCAATGGACCTCTATATGGACATGCATACCCCAGATCTCACAACACTTATGGGCCAACTATTTACACATGAAGCAAAGTTTACAAAGGCAGGAGATCAATCAAAAGGTAACAACCCCTCTGCTCTCTATACTGATAAGAAAGTTAAGGATAAAGGTAAAGGGAAGAAACAAGATGAAGAAGGCTCTACCTCCCAAGCTAATTATGCAGGGAGAGGTAGATCATCAAGAGGAAGAGGCGGAGGAGGTAAGTCAGGTAGGGGGAGACCCTACAACTCATCACCATGTAACATTTGTGGATTGTCCAATCATACCACAGATGAATGCTACAAGAACTACAAGAATCAGAGAGGAAGAGGCTACTCAAGAGGTGGATACTCTCAAGGGAGAGGTAGGTTCAACCAACACCAAGGCTACAATGGATACAACAATCAATACAACAACAATTACAACCACAACCACAATGGTAACTACCAAGGTGGATTCAGAAATAGAAGGGATTACAACAACTACACAGAGGAGCAAGATGACTCCCTATTGATCATGAATATGACCTCCATGTTGGAAGTGATGGCTGGATGCAATCAGAAGATCAGGCTGGTGCTGCAAATCCTGCTTCACATCTACCCTCCTTTCTCTTCAGATATACTTAGGAGACTCCTTGGGCTTCCAAATGACACCAAGAAGCTATATATGTGCTTTACAAATTAATTGTGAAACAACCAAATCAAAAGAGATGATTTTGAACCTTCACAAGTCCAAAAAACTTTCTATTCCTGTAATGATACCTGCTCAGTCTTAAGCTCAGTGTGACCAGCACACTTACAATTGGATTAATTCCTTCTGGGAGTATTAAATTAACTTAACAAGCTACCATTAGCAAGTTAAATCACTCCAATTGATAAACTATGCACTGAGAATGATCTTTAGCAAAATCAGAGACACCCCCGACTTTTTAGGATCTACACAGAAAAATACCAGAGACTGCTTCGACCGTGATTTCTCCCAATTGGCTGAATGGAATAACTTGAAACTTTGTAGTGTTGTAGAATGCTTTAAGCTGGTTCCAATGAGCTTTGAATCATCCAATTTGGTTCAGTAGATCTTGAGATATGCCCTGTTGAAGTTGACAGACTTGGAGGTAGTCCCTCAGAGAAAACAGAGACTATGAATGTATGTATATTGATTAACTATAATGATTGTACATTCCCATTGGCATGTAGTGTGATGCTCAATGGTACTCAGAGGTGTAGGCTAAAGTATAGCTCACACACACTCAATAATTTGCTCAGAATTGCCTCGGGAAGTGAAAGACTAACTCGCGACTTTTTACATAGCCTTTTTATAAGAGTTTTTAAGGAATTTGAATTTGAATTCAAATTAAAGCTCCCTTGAATCTCTCCTCTAGACTTAGGGAGATATTCTCTCAACTAAATCATCTACCTTTTCCATGACTCTAGTCTAGTAGGTGTAATTGCATAAGTGGTTAAGTCATATTGACTTTTACATTGGATAAAAAGTAATAACCAATTAAGCATTGGTTTCTATGGTTCAAATATATCCTTCTAGGGTTCAATCTTTAGCCTTCCAAGGTTCCAATTGTCCAAGCCTTATGTTAAGTCTTCAAGGTACAAATCAAAGCCAAGTGTGAAGGCTTGTTTGCACCAACAGCTCCCCCTCAAGCCAAACACTTGCTTGAGTCTTCATCTTTAGTCTTCAATGATATCCTGTAATCCAATCATGGATTTAAACCTGCATAGCTTGCTCCCATCCAGAGCTTTTGTAAGCAAATCTGCACATTGTATATTAGTAGACACATATGATAATTGGATTTCCTTGCTAAGTAATTTCTCCCTCACATAGTGGTAATGAACCTCTATGTGTTTTGTCCTAGCATGATAAATTGGATTAGCTGCTAGGTGAAGAGAACTTGTGTTATCACCAAATATGATTGGTGGCCTTGTGTATAGGCCCAATTCTGAATATAATAGCTTCAACCATATGGCTTCTTGAGTGGCATTGGCTAGCCCTCTATACTCTGCCTCAGTAGATGATAGAGCTACTGTGGGTTGTTTCTTGGATGACCAAGAAATTGGTTTATCACCTGCAAAGCATATGTAACCAGATGTACTCCTCCTGTCATCCTTGCAACCTGCCCAATCTGCATCTGAGTAAACCTTAATGTCAATGTCTGATGAATATGGAAAGTACAAACCATGATTTTGTGTTCCCTTTAGGTACTTTACTATCTTCTTGGCTGCCTCCAAATGTGGTACTCTTGGTTTATGCATAAATTGGCTAAGTACACTAACACCATATGATATATCAATCCTGGTTAAGGTAGCATAATTAAGACTACCTACCAAACTTTGGTAACCTGTAATATCCTTGAGTTCTTCTCCTTCATGTGCACTAAGTTTGTGGTTGACCTCCATAGGAATGTTTGAGACTTTAGCTTCCTGCAAATTAAACTTCTTGACCATGTCCTGAATGTACTTCTTCTGAGTAATAAATATACCTGAGTTTGTGTAGAACAATTCAAGTCCTAGGAAGTACTTCAATAATCCAAGATCATTGATTTTGAATTCCTTCATCATTTGACCTTTGATGTGTCTAATTCCTTGAACATCATTTCCTGTAATAATGATGTCATCAACATAGACACACAAGTACATTACCTCTGAATTGTTCTTCTTTATAAACAATGAAGTATCTGCTTTACTCATCACAAATCCTTGATCTAGGAGATAGGTTGTCAACCTGTAATTCCATGCTCTAGGTGCCTGCTTCAATCCATACAGAGCCTTCTTCAATTTACAAACATGATTTACCTTATTAGGATCCTCATAGCCAGGTGGTTGTGACATGTAGACCTCTTCAGATATCCTTCCATTCAAGAATGCATTCTTCACATCCAATTGGTACATGTTCCAATTCTTGGATGCAGCTACACTCACCATAACTCTGATAGTTGGCATCTTGGCCACAGGAGAAAATGTCTCCTCATAATCAATGCCTTGGGTTTGTGCAAAACCCTTGGCTACCAACCTAGCTTTATACCTGTTTATTGTGCCATCTGAGTTCCTCTTGAGTTTGTAGATCCATCTGGATCCTATCACCTTCATGGAGTCCTTCTTGGGTACCAAGTCCCAAGTATCACTCTCCTTGAGAGCCTCCATTTCTTCATCCATTGCTTCCTTCCATTCTGGTTTAGTAATTGCTTCTTCAAATGTACCTGGTTCTTCATTCAAGATATCCTTTGCAAGATATACAGAGTGCTTGGTTACAAGTGAAGTATCATACCCATACCTAATTGGTTTCTTCTTTTCTCTTTGAGATCTCCTCATAGCTTGAGTTGAGGATTCTGGATTGTCTTCTAGTTGCTTCATCTTCATCTTCCCTTTGGATTTCCAAGCCTTGAATTCTTCAATGTTGATGGTGTCTTCATCATCTGAGCTTGTGTCCTCTTTCTGAGTTGGTTCTTGCCTGATAAGCTTTGGAAAGTCTTCTTCCATATCATAAGGTAGGCTAACTTTCCTGCACTCATTTTCATACCATGAATCATTTTCATCAAATATGACATCTCTGCTTACCTTGAAGCCTTTGTTTAAGGGGTTATAGAACCTGTATCCTTTCTAATTCAAATCATAACCAATGAAGATACACTTTTCAGCCTTAGGGTCTAGCTTTCCCCTTACCTGTGAGGGAATATGCACATATGCAACACACCCAAAGATTTTGCAATGATCCAGAGATGGTCTCTTACCATGCCAAGCCTCATAGGGTGTCATTCCATCAAGTGTCTTTGATGGCAACCTGTTGATTAAGTATGTGGCAGTAGATACACTCTCTGCCCAAAGATAATTTGGTAGTTTTTTCTCATTAAGCATAGACCTAGCTGTCTCTACAATGAGTCTATTCCTCCTTTCAGCTACCCCATTTTGTTCAGGTGAGTACCTTGTAGTAATCTCCCTCTTGATGCCTCTTTCCTGCAAGAAATCTTCAAAGTCATTGGAGAAGTATTCTCCACCACCATCTGACCTTAGCCTCTTCAAATGTCTACCTGTTTGATTTTCAACTAATGCAAGATACCTTTTGAAACAATTAAACACTTCATCTTTATGTTTCATGAAGTATAAGACAGTCCACCTGCTATAGTCATCAATAAAGGACACATAGTACCTTGATCCAGATATGGATGGCTCCTTGCTTGGTCCCCAAACATCTGTATGCACCAATTCCAAGTAATCTTCATGCATAAAACCTTTCTTGGTATATGGCAATCTGTGTGACTTACCAAATTGACAAGCCCCACACTTGTATATCATGTGTTGCTTGGATACATTAGGTATCCCAAGCACACATTGATCCCTGCTCATTTGTTTTATGGTCCTCTCTCCAATGTGACCTAATCTCTTGTGCCACATCTCCAATTCTGATAGGGTTTGGTCCTTATAGTTGTACAAGGCAATATTCTTAGTATCCTCAAGTTCAAAGGTAAACAATCTACCTGATTTCTCTCCCTTGGCTATCCTTCTGAATCCATGTCTTGGATCCTCCACATATGCACCATGTTGAGTGAACCTGACCTGTAGACCTTTTTCAACAATCTGACCTACACTCATCAGATTCTTGGTGATTGTTGGAACATACAACACTCTGCTTAGTAAATTCTGATTACCATCACTTGTTTTGACATTGCCTACTTTAACAACTGAATGTTTAGTGTCATCACCTGTCTGCACTTGGTGCTTGCCTTTGGGTTCTTCCAAATCAGAGAGTAAGGCAACATTTCCAGCTACATGGTTAGAGCAACCTGAATCAATATAGAACAAATGATCATCATTGATACCTGATTTAGATGTCATGTTCATAATCAACAAGGAATCATCTTGATCCTCTGCATAATTGTTGTAATCCTTTCTGTTCCTGTATCCACCTTGATAATTGCCATTGTGATTATAGCTATTGTTGTAACTATTGTTGTAGCCATGGTAGCCTTGAGATTGATTGAATCTGCCTCTGCCTTGAGAGTATCCTCCTCTTTGGTGACCTCTTCCTCTTTGGTTCTTGTAGTTTTTGTAGCATTCATCTGTAGTATGGTTAGACAAGCCACAAATATTGCATGGAGATTGATTGTAGGGTCTCCCCCTACCTGACTTACCTCCTCTGCCCCTACCTCTAGATGATCTACCTCTCCCTGCATAGTTTGCTTGGGAGGTAGAGCCTTCTTCATCAACCTTCTTGCTTTTACCCTTGTCTTTAGTCTTCTTATCAGTATATAGGGCAGAGGGATTGTTACCTTTTGATTGCTCTCCATTCTTTGTGATCTTTGCTTCATGTGTAAAGAGTTGTCCAATCAGAGTTGTTAGATCAGGTGCTTGGATGTCCATGTACAAGTCCATTGCTGTGGTAAAGCTCTCCCACTTGTCATCTGCCTTTAGTCCATTGATCACTTGTCTGACTATTTGCTCTTCTTCAATTTCTTCTCCAACACTTGCAAGTTGATCTGCAATGTCTTTGACTTTGGTGACAAAATCTGAGACACATTGTTTTGATTGCTTCCTAAGAGTTGTAAACTCAATCCATAGCTGATTCTTTCTGGCCCTTCTGCTTGATGAAAAATATGTTGACAAGGTTTCCCAAGTCTCTTGGGAAGTCTTACAGTTCCTTACATGAGGTAGAAGGAAATCAGAAATAGAGTTTAGAAGATATGACCTTGCCAAAGCATCTTTAGCACACCATTGATTGAGCCTCTCATGTTCATCCTTTGTAGGTAGGCCTCTGGTCTTGAATGAGGGCAATTCCTCATCTCCTGATATGTATCCATACAAGCTTCTCCCTTGTAGATAGGTCTTCATTCTCAATGACCAAGCCTGGTAATTATTTCTATCCAATTTGTCAATGAAGGAAGGGAAACCATCACCCATAATTACCTTATTTGCTCTGATACCACTGTTGGAAGTGATGGCTGGATGCAATCAAAAGATCAGGCTGGTGCTGCAAATCCTGCTTCACACCTGCCCTCCTTTCTCTTCAGATATACTTAGGAGACTCCTTGGGCTTCCAAATGACACCAAGAAGCCATATATGTGCTTTACAAATTAATTGTGAAACAACCAAATCAAAACAGATGATTTTGAACCTTCACAAGTCCAAAAAACTTTCTATTCCTGTAATGATACCTGCTCAGTGTGACCAGCACACTTACAATTGGATTAATTCCTTCTGGGAGTATTAAATTAACTTAACAAGCTACCATTAGCAAGTTAAATCACTCCAATTGATAAACTATGCACTGAGAATGATCTTTAGCAAAATCAGAGACACCCCCGACTTTTTAGGATCTACATAGAAAAATACCATAGACTGCTTCGACCGTGATTTCTCCCAATTGGCTGAATGGAATAACTTGAAACTTTGTAGTGTTGTAGAATGCTTTGAGCTGGTTCCAATGAGCTTTGAATCATCCAATTTGGTTCCGTAGATCTTGAGATATGCCCTGTTGAAGTTGACAGACTTGGAGGTAGTCCCTCAGAGAAAACAGAGACTATGAATGTATGTATATTGATTAACTACAATGATTGTACATTCCCATTGGCATGTAGTGTGATGCTCAATGGTACTCAGAGGTGTAGGCTAAAGTATAGCTCACACACACTCAATAATTTGCTCAGAATTGCCTCGGGAAGTGAAAGACTAACTCGCGACTTTTTACATAGCCTTTTTATAAGAGTTTTTAAGAAATTTGAATTTGAATTCAAATTAAAGCTCCCTTGAATCTCTCCTCTAGACTTAGGGAGATATTCTCTCAACTAAATCATCTACCTTTTCCACGACTCTAGTCTAGTAGGTGTAATTGCATAAGTGGTTAAGTCATATTGACTTTTACATTGGATAAAAAGTAATAACCAATTAAGCATTGGTTTCTATGGTTCAAATATATCCTTCTAGGGTTCAATCTTTAGCCTTCCAAGGTTCCAATTGTCCAAGCCTTATGTTAAGTCTTCAAGGTACAAATCAAAGCCAAGTGTGAAGGCTTGTTTGCACCAACACTCCAAGGCAGGTACAAATGATGATCATTTATTTTATATTGACTCAGGATGTTCTAACCATGTAGCTGGCAATGTGGCACTACTTTCTGATTTGGAAGAACCCAAGGGCAAACATCAGGTACAGACAGGTGATGATACTAAACATTCTGTTGTAAAAATTGGAAATGTAAAGACATGTGATGGTAACCAGAATCTATTGAGCAGGGTACTCTATGTACCAACCATCACCAAGAATCTAATGAGTGTAGGTCAGATTGTGGAGAAAGGTTTGCAGGTCAGATTCACACAACATGGAGCATATGTGGAGGACCCAAGACATGGATTCAGAAGGATAGCCAAGGGAGAGAAATCAGGTAGATTGTTTACTTTTGAGCTAGAAGACACCAAGAACATTGCTTTATATAATTACAAGGATCAAACACTTTCAGAGTTAGAAATATGGCACAAGAGGTTAGGTCACATAGGTGAAAGAACCCTAAAGCAAATGTGCAGGGATCAATGTGTGCTTGGGATACCTAATGTATCCAAGCAACACATGATTTACAAGTGTGGAGCATGTCAGTTTGGTAAGTCTCACAGATTGCCATATTCAAGGAAAGGTTTCATGCATGAAGACTATCTAGACTTGGTACACAGAGATGTTTGGGGACCTAGCAAGGACCCTTCCATTTCAGGATCAAGGTATTATGTGTCCTTCATTGATGACTACAGCAGGTGGACCATCTTATACTTTATGAAACATAAAGATGAAGTGTTTAATTGTTTCAAGAGGTATCTTGCACTTGTTGAAAACCAAACAGGAAGAAGCTTGAAGAGGCTAAGGTCAGATGGTGGAGGAGAGTACTTCTCCAATGAGTTTGAAGACTTCTTGCAGGAAAGAGGTATCAAAAGGGAGATTACTACAAGGTACTCACCTGAACAAAATGGGGTAGCTGAAAGAAGGAATAGACTCATAGTAGAAACAACTAGGTCTATGCTTAATGAAAAGAAGTTGCCAAATTATCTTTGGGCAGAGAGTGTATCTACTGCCACCTATCTCATCAACAGGTTGCCATCCAAATCACTTGATGGCATGACACCATATGAAGCTTGGCATGGTAAGAGACCTTCTCTGGATCATTGCAAAATCTTTGGTTGTGTAGCATATGTGCACATTCCCTCACAGGTTAGGGGAAAGCTAGACCCTAAAGCTGAAAAATGTATCTTCATTGGTTATGATTTGAACCAAAAGGGATATAGATTCTACAACCCAACAAACAAAGGCTTCAAGGTAAGCAAAGATGTCATTTTTGATGAGAATGAATGCAGGAAGGTTAGTCTACCATATGATATGGAAGAAGACTTCCCAAGGCTTACCAAGGAGGAACCAATTCAGAAAGAAGACTCAAGCTCAGATGATGATGATACAATTAACCTTGAGGAATTCAAGGCTTGGAAGTCCAAAGGAAAGATGAAGATGAAAAAGCTAGAGGATATACCAGAATCCTCAACTCAAGCAATTAGAAGATCTTGGAGAGAAAGCAAGAGACCAATCAGATTTGGGTATGACACATCACTTGTAACTAAACATTCTGTATATCTTGCAAAGGATTTGTTGAATGAAGAACCAGGTACCTATGAAGAAGCAATCACCAAACCAGAATGGAAAGGAGCTATGGATGAAGAAATTGAAGCTCTCAAAGAGAGTGATACTTGGGACTTGGTACCCAAGAAGGACTCTATGAAGGTGATAGGATCCAGATGGATCTACAAGCTAAAGAGAAATTCAGATGGTACAATAAACAGGTACAAAGCTAGGTTGGTAGCCAAGGGTTTTGCACAAACCCAAGGCATTGATTATGAGGAGACATTTTCTCCTGTGGCTAAGATGCCAACTATCAGAATATTGGTGAGTGTAGCTGCATCCAAGAATTGGAACATGTACCAATTAGATGTCAAGAATGCTTTCTTGAATGGATGGATATCTGAAGAAGTCTACATGTCACAACCACCTGGCTATGAAGATCCCAAGAAGGTAAATTATGTTTGTAAATTGAAGAAGGCTCTGTATGGATTGAGACACGCACCTAGAGCATGGAATTACAGGTTAACAACCTACCTCCTAGACCAAGGATTTGTGATGAGTAAAGCAGACACCTCTCTATTCATAAAGAGAAGTAGTACAGAGGTAATCTACTTGTGTGTTTATGTGGATGATATCATGATTACAGGTAATGATGTCAATGGGATTAGACACATCAAAGGACAGATGATGAAAGAATTCAAGATTAATGATCTTGGATTATTGAAGTACTTCTTAGGTCTTGAGTTAGTCTACACCAACTCAGGTATATATATCACTCAAAAGAAGTATGTACAGGATATGGTCAAGAAGTTTGGCTTGCAGGATGCAAAAGTCTCAACTACTCCAATGGAGGTCAACCTAAAGCTAAGTACTCATGAAGGAGAAGAAGTCCAAGACATCACAGGATATCAAAGCATGGTAGGTAGTTTGAATTATGCTACCTTGACAAGAATTGACATAGCATATGGAGTTAGTGTGCTAAGTCAATTAATGCACAAACCAAGGGTACCTCACCTAGAGGCAGCAAAGAAGATCTTGAAGTATTTGAATGGAACTCAGAACCATGGTTTGTACTTTCCTTATACATCAGATATTGACATTAAAGTATACTCAGATGCAGATTGGGCAGGATGCAAGGATGATAGGAGGAGCACATCAGGATACATTTGTTTTGCAGGAGATAAACCTATTTCTTGGTCAGCCAAGAAACAACCTATAGTGGCATTGTCATCCACTGAAGCAGAGTATAGAGGGCTTGCCAATGCCACTCAACAAGCTATCTGGTTGAAGCTCTTGTATACAGAGTTAGGTCTATACACTAGACCTCCAATTATCTTTGGAGATAACACTAGCTCTCTTCACCTTGCAGCTAATCCAATATATCATGCTAGAACCAAACACATAGAGGTTCATTACCACTATGTGAGGGAGAAGTTACTAAGCAAAGAGATTCAATTGACTTATGTGTCTACTAATATGCAATGTGCAGATTTACTCACTAAAGCTTTGGATGGAAACAAGCTATGCAGATTCAAATCCATGATTGGATTGCAGGATGTGATTGAAGACTAAAGATGAAGACTTAAGCCAAAGTGCTTGGCTTGAGGGGGAGCTGTTGGTGCATTTCAAGCCTTCACACTTGGCTTGGAAACTTGGAAGATTTTCTTGGAACCCTTGAAGGATATCTCTATGAGAAGCAAGAACCATAGGAACTTAGTCTTATGTGTTATTACCTTTTACTCATTGTAAAAGTCTATATGACTTGGCATTTACTTGTACCACATACCTACTTGATTAGTCGTGGAATTTGGATGGTATGATTGGAGAGAATATCTCCTTACTTTTAGAGGAGTGGTTGAAGGGAGCCAAGAATTCAAATTTGAATTCAAATTCTCACTCATTTTCTTATATAAGATGCACTTGAAAAGTCGCGGGTATCCTTCTTCATTCCCGAGGCTTACATCTGTGATCATAGAGTGTGTGAGTGCTACACCATAGCCTACACATCTCAAGCTCATTTAGGCTACATCTATCAAGCCAATGAGATTGTACATTCATGTGAATTAATAGAAAGAGTTACATTCATTATCTCTGATTTTGTCTGAGTCATCTACTTCAAGTCTGCCAACTTCTACAAGCCATATCTCGGTGGTTTCCCAACCAAATCAAGTGATTCAAAGCATATTGGAATCAGCTCTAAGCATACTATATGCCTACAAAATCTCAAGGTCAAAGGATCAGCCATCTCGGAGAAATCTTGCTCGAAGTGACCTCTGGTATTTTTCTGCAGAGTTCCTAAAAAGTCGGGAGTGTCCCTAATTTTGCTAAACACATTTCTCAGAGTATAGTTTGTTATTTTATCTCATTCCACTTGAAAATGTAGCTTGTTAAGCTAATTTAATATGTCCAGAAGGAATTAGATCAATTGTGAGTGTGCTGGTCATTCTGAGTGAAAGACTGAGCAGGTATCAAGATCAAAATAGAAAGTTTTCATGTCTAGTGAAGTACAAACTTATCTGTTTTGATCTAATCATTACTCAAACCTTTTCCAAAGTACATATAGCATATTTTGGTATCATTTGGAAGCTAAAGGAGTCTACTAAGCATATCTGGAACCAAAGGAGGGCTGGTGTGAAGCAGGTATAGCAGCACCAACTCAATCTGTTGAGTGCATCCAACCATCTTTCCCAACATTAGTGCAGTAATCAAATTGAGAGACTTGACGAAGAAAACTATCAGCCTTCAAAGCTAAGGATGTCAAACTACCTCATGGGCAAGGGCCTTTGGGATTTCATTAGAGGGATTGATCCAAGAACTAATTTAATTCCAACTATTGACCACTCATAGACTTTAGGGAATGGAACTAGCTACAAAAAGGTGTTATTTTTAATCGTTTAGAACATATGAGAAATAGTATAATAGGACATATTGAAGTCCTGCATTTGGGCATGAGAGTTCATGAAACCTTTGAGGGGTTGTTCCGTACTATTACTAAACCAAGGAAGCTTTAAATCAAACATGAGCTGAACAATCTAAAGAAGAACTTAGGAGTAGCATCAACAACTTTTTTCTAAACCTCAAGCAACTTTCATGCATAGGGATCTTTTGACAGCCACATACGTCATGATGATCTAATGGCTTATACCCTCCATTGCTTGAGGGGTGATGAGAAGCACAAATAATTCATCATTAAAATTTATGTAAGCGGAATACTTCCAAGTAATGAGAAACTAGTTTCTCTTATAATAATCAAAGAAATTAATGTTTCTTACCGAATATCAGAGATAAATGATGTTCAGGTGTCCTATGTAGGAAGCGTATGGGATAAAAATACAAAGAAGAAATCTAAGTAGGGATGGGAAGAGTTTTATATGAGGACAAAGCAATCAAGAATATGAAAAAAGATTCTTTTCACGTAAACAAAGAGTGTCGGAAAGAGGAAGAAGAGGAACACATTAACAACCAAGAAGTCAAGTTGGTGAAATATGCTACATATGTGGAATTCTTGGAAACTATTCAAGGAATTGCGACCAAGGGATCTGCAAAGTAGTCATGAAGAAGTTAACCTAGAATAATCTACTTAATGGTTTATAAAATTAGAAGAAGGAGATGATTAAACCACATCTTAATAGGGAGGCGTATGAAGTAATATTTAACAATGTCATTTGCAGCATGTGCGTATCCTATCGGAATCCTAACAAACACTTAATGTGTTCGAATCGGATGTGGATATAACATTGATATTATGGAGTTGGAAATAGGCTTGCAAAGATGGGTGTCTTCTAGGAGGGCCATGGGAAATAAATAGCTTTTGGAAAAGGTATTAGGCACATTAACATCTACAAAGATACAATAAGGATGCAACATAATGATAATATGAGGCATAAAGAATCGGAAATGATCTCCCAATCAAAAGGTTATATTGAGATGTATATGATACTATTGTAAATTTCTCGAAAGGAACCATTGAAGTCCACAAGAAACGTGGCCATAAAGCATTAAGATTTTCAAACACCTTGGCGGCGAGATTTCAAAATTTTATCACCAATGCTAGAAGGACAAAAGCTCTCATCATTTAAAAAGATGACGAATCAATGGGGAAGAATGATTTCCAAGGTATATTTCAGATTATTGAACAATGCCTTAAGAGTCATGATTAGGAGCTAATCCTCAAGCATAGATATTGGTGCATGTGATTAGCATATCAAAGTCCTAGTGAGTAGGCCAGAAGATGATTGAGTCACACCTTAAGAGGGGGGATTAAGACACAATCCTCAATCATGGGTTTTATGGCATGTGGTTATCCGATCAGACTCTGTTGCTCTAGCACAATGGTGAGAACCACGTTAAGAAGCTTCACCTCCTTAATTGTCAATCCGCGGAAGAGATAGGAGTGATATGAAGATCGTGAATGTGAGATGAAGTGAGAGTGAAGGTGAGAAGCATAGAAATGCACACACACATACACACACACTATGAAGAGAAAAGCAAGCCACAATGGAAGGTGGGAAATTAGCTCTATTACTCAAGAACACTCTTACAAGCTCAAAATAGCTCTAAGCTCTTCTCTACTCCAACAAGCTAACACTAACTAACTTCAAAAATGAGCTCTCTAGCTCTTTTTATAGTTTCTAGACTAGTTTTGACCGGTTTCACATCTAGTGATCGGCATAGTTAAAAATTAGGTCCTAGATGCTATTTGGAAGGGTAAACGGTATCTAAAAATAACGAAAATTGGTACGCGCATTCTACCTAAGCTCCTCAAGCTCGAGGACTCCTCGGCTTGCACAAAATGGAGCTATGGATTACAAAATGGGGTTTTCTATGTTACATATGTTACAATAGTGATAAAAATCACTGTTGGAGGTTTTTGGAAAGTATTTGAAAACATAATTATTTGAAAAACGATTCGACTGGCTCCCTGCTTTGTCGTTACATGCTTCCGTGTCGTCTGTGCCTCTGGCTGCTTCCAACACCCCGCTCCCTCTCGCTTCTGTCGTCCCTGACAGAACCTTGCTGTGAGGTCTGTCGGATATAGTTCTATAGGAGGTCTTGAGCGAGGGTGTGCTCGGAGATACGAATGCCTCGGGCCAGGTCTGCCTCGAGTTTCTCCCAGTCGATTGGTTGCGGTTCTTCCGGTGGCGGGAGCTAATAATGTGTGGAATAGACCATTCGTTCACAGGCAAATAATTGTAACAAATGTGTAGGCTTGCTTATGAATACCTCTGAATGGTATTCCCAAAAGCCGGTTGTGAACATCTCTTCGAATGTCTGCTTGTAGCACGCCGGTAGGTACTTTATTCTGCAGTGCCAGGCATAACAAACCCGTAGCGATGGCGTAGTACTCATATCATATACCAGATCGAAATTGCCATGCTCAAAGCCCGGGGTGTTGACATGTGGTGCCTTGACGCGTCGGAAGACTTTAAAAATCATTTGCATCATGTCAAAGATTTTGACAGTCATATGTGCCGCTATATCGTCCATATGCTTTAATCTAGGGAGCCAGTGGCGAATTGTAGCCATCATGTAGCCAACAGTTGGTAACTCAATGGGTGGCTTAAAATAGGGGTAATTCAACCAGTCTTGGCACTGCTTATTGTTTTGTACCTTAATAGCAAAGGCAATCCAGGAGCGGCGTCGTGGCACTGGTCCCCAACACGGGTTATACTTCAAGTGCAAAGGTGCCTTTACCCATGTACTCATCATTTCTGGATACTTCTGTAGTAAATCTTTGCGCCACTCTGGTTGATAGATCTCTCCTTGCTGCGCATCTAGTGGCAAATCGTCCTCCTCGAATTGAGTTGCATGCGATGGTTTCTTACCTGTCTCTTTCTCAATGGCTAACTGGTATTTGGCCATTAACATGAAATATGGTTTATACTGTAGCTCGTGCCCAGATATGTATCGTCGCGGGGCCAAATGAGCAAAGAATGGAGACTGTAATATCTTTTCTTCTATCATCGCCATGGCATGTAATTGTGCCTCTACTCTCGTTGAGTGTGTTGTTCCAATTTCCTCAATAGTCTTCATCCACGCGGGGGTCGGAAGTTCGTACGTCATCTGGCCTTCAGTCGTGACGCGTCCGCCTGGGATGGGTTGTGGCTCGTACGCTTCTTCAAATGTTTCCTCCACCGGGATGGTGACCGTTTCTTCCTCAGTTGGAAGCTCAGGTGGGGAATCTGGCCTTGGTGGCGCTTCGTATACTGCAATCCTTGATTCAAGGGTCGATACCTGGGCCCGTAATGAGTTGAGTTCCTCTAGGAGGTCAGGAGAGGGGTCCACAGGTGCTGGTATGTCGTGGTGTGCCGGTTCTCGTAACTGGAGTAATTTGTGATCTTCTTTGAGTTTCTATAACTCCTCGTTCATGCGGTCATATTCATCTAGCAATCTCACATGATCGTCTAGCAGCATCCTCATCGAGTCTGAAGGAATGGCTTTGAACTTGCTAGGACTGAGTGGTTGTTCTGGGTGGTCGAGTGCTGCTTCTAAGTTTTCTCGGTTCTGATCCTGTAAGCACTGGTTTTCTTCCTTGGCGACTGCTAGGTGTCTTTGTAGTAAGCCCATGTTTCGTGTTAGCGTTGCATTGCGGACTGTCTGGGCTCTTAATAAATTAGCCAGGTCAGCAGTGGCTTCCTTGGTCTTTTCTTCACTTTCTAGTTCCAATTTGTGATAAGCCTCACGTAATTCTTGGTAGCGGGTGTTCAGAGAGGCATTCTCAATGGACAATAAATTAAGCTGCGACTATAAGTCATTGGTTGTCCTCTGCAGCTGCTGATAATTATCACCAAGAGATGTGAACTCATCTCTGACTTGCGTCATACACATGAACATCTGTCAGAATGCATTATCTACAGTGGGTGATAGTATTAACGGGGTGCTAAATGAAGATGCAGTTGGTGTAGATGCAATAGGAACGGGGAATGGGGATGGGAAGGTGGATGATGTAGTGATTGTTGAAAATTGGGATGTGCCTAAAAATGTTTGTGCCGTGAGTGAAGGTAGTGATGGTGCAGTGGGTGGTGAGATGTCCATGTCAGTGGACGTATCTAGTGCGGTGACCGTGAATATGGGTGTGATCGTGGGTGCTCGTGCTGGTGTAAATACGGGATTCACAAATGTTGAGGGGTAATTTACAGGGGGGCTGGCTGGAGCAGCTTGGTGGAAAGGGGAAAGAGGGGTTACAGTGGGTCGGGGAGGCGAGATGGGGGAGAAAGTTAATGGCGGGGGGAATGGGAAGAGGGGTCTTGGAGTTGTGGGGAAAGATGGAAAAGATTGATGAAGGAGTGGGTTGGGTAGAAAGGTGGGTGTGGGAGGGGGTAGACTAGGGCTACTGGGTGCGGGAATTGTGGGGTGAGTGGTCGTAAAGACAATTTCTGCAACACCACCGGCGAATGAAGATGTGGGTCTGGGGGAAGGAGGGTGAAGAGGGGAGGCTGGATGGATGGGCGGTGAGAAAGGAGCGGTGGGGGTGGTCGGTACTTCAGTGACTGCTGAGGTAGGTATAGTTGTAGCGCGGGGTGGGGAATCTACAATGATGGTTTCTACGGCCAATGAACTTTTGGGGACGAGGCGTGCCTCCCTGGCTTGTTTTGAAGATTGTGCTCCGGTTGGTACACGAATGTATTCGCCGGGCTTTGAAAGTAGTCGTACTCTGCGGGGGTCAAACTGTGGCAGTGGCTTTCGTTGCAAGTACCTGAGTGCCTCGTTGGAGCCTACTGATTGGACTAATTCTTTGAATCCTTTGATATATGCGTCTTTGAATCCGCCTCTGACAAGTTCTTGTTCTATTATTTTTTGGCTCTCTTCCTCTGTCAGCTTTTTGCGTGCCCAAACTTTTTCCATAGTTCTATACAGCTTCTTAATAGCCAGTGTGTAAGCTGCTGCTTCGTAAGTTTCATCTTCATGGGTACTTGTATCGCCATGTGTGTCTATTTGTTGGCCTTGGCCATCTGTCTGTTCCTGCTCTTGGGATTCATGTGTTCCCTGGCTAGCTTCGTCGTCACCTTCGTCGTCATCGGTTGTTGTTCTTTCGTCATCAGAACTGGACACGATCTGTCCTTGTGGCTGATCCCTAGGTGTGGTAGGGTAGCTAGGCCTTTCAAATTCTTGAGAAAACATTTGTCCTTCTGAAAACTGGAACTCATTGGAGAATGCATCGGGCATCTCAAAATCAAAAGTTTGGTCCAGTGGCTCTGCTTGTCCTGGTTCTAGATGTGGTACTGGAAAGGAGAAAGCTTCCGCACCAATAGTGGTGGGAAGTTCAGCTACTGTGGGGATAGGTTCTGTGGTTGTGGCTGCTTGGGGTGCGACAGTACTGGTGGTGCCCTCCGTTACCACTGGTCGAGATAACCTTATGCGAATAGGTTGTACTATGGGAGTGGCTGCTGTTGGTGACTGCTCTGGAGATGGTTGTGGAGAGGGTGATTCTGGAACTTGTAGGCACGGGATAGTACCTCTCATCCGCTTTCCGGCTCTGCCTTTGCTAGACTTTCTAGCCTTCCTTGTGGTTCCTTTAAATGCCTTCAGCTCCTCACTAGTCATGGCACGCTCTATGGGTAAATCATATGCCAAGCACATATATATGATCCTGGTGAGGGCGCAGCACCCATTGATTACCTTCTTTCGCTCCCATCTATGTTGTGCCAAATAGAGCTGATCAATTATCCAGCTAGCTAGATCAACCGTTTGAGGTCCAATAAGTGCTAAGTACAATCCAAACTAGATTCTCTTGTGGGGCATGGTAAAACGATCCTGAGCTGGGAAAGCAAAGTGCTGCATGCATATCCGTAATGGCTTAGAGAGCTCAGGTGTTATAGCAGAAATATCCTCCCACTTAGTTACGTCACCACGCTTCATCTGTTCTGGGACTAGCCGTTCTTTCTCCGTTGGAGTGTGTGTTCCATGAATCTTGATGGCAGCTCTGATTAAATCCTTCGAAAGATAAAATCTTTTGTAAGGTGGATCATCCACTAAAGAAGGCAAAATAAAGGTTCATGGGATGTCCTTATTCTCTGAGGCCAGCAAAGTGGTGATTAAGTAATAACACCTATAAAAGTCAAGTTTGGGCACAGGATCACTGAAATACTCCGTGAAGCCGGCTCTGGCCCAAACATGAGTTAAGTCCTGGGTGTTCTGTAGGCCTTCAAATTCTCTTGAGAAAAATTGATACTTGCCCCATGTGCGGTCATCAAATGTCATATTTGCTTCAAAAATGAAGTCAGCATCAGCTAATGGTCCTGCTAGGCCTTGGAACCAATGAGAGTTACGGTGTATCTTCTCTGTGTATCCCATAGGTGGGTTATCGATTGGCATGGGTCCCGGAAATCCTTGGAACTCTGGCGGTGGAGCGGTCGGGTGGGATTCTGCTCGTAAAACATTGAGGGGCACCGCAGCTACGCTGGGGCCTGCTTCCGATGGTCCTGCTTTGGTTTGCATGATGACTGATGAGCTAATGGAAAAGATTTGCTACAAAAGATTAACACATTAGCATGGAAATTAATTATGATCCCATTAAGGTGAGACCGCAATCCCTTTCCATAACCGATGTGTAACCCGTGTAGCCAAGTGTCGTGAAGTGATTGATGCAATGATTTTTTTTTGCAAAACTAATGCAGGTCTCTAGACGCCTACATGCTTCAGATTATGCATACATTTCTTGATGAGCTTTTATTATGCAAAATGTGGGGTTTGGGTGTATGAATTTATACAAGGTTTGGTTGAGGGTGAATTAGTACAAGGGTGGAGTTTAAACGGGGTGGGAGAATTGTTAGATAATGGGGTACAAGAAGATGTCTAGATACGTTTTGGTATCCATTTCCTAAGAGTCTTGGAGTGGGTGGTATGTTTCTGCTGAGGGACAAAGAGTGGTATCGGGTTTGGTGTTATTGAAGGATGAAAAGATTTCGGAGGGGTATATATTACATGGCTTGTGGGTTGGGCTATAATACATTGTTTGGGTACCCAAATCTGCATGGGTGTGGGTCTATGGATAAGGTATTTCTTGGCGATCCAAATCTGTCGAGTATTTGTACTTGGGAAAGAAGATCGAGGGGACTTTGGCTGTTGACTCTGCTTCTATTGAAACTTTGTCCTGCTCTCGTTTGCAGTGTTGCCAATAGCCTGTGGTTGCTGTCCTTTTGGCACCCATATTTGTCTCGTGCCACTTGTTCCGTGATGTTGACACTTCTGCTTTCTTTGCCTTGTCTGGTGATGTTGTCGGTCTGGGTTCCTTTGTTGTGGTTGACTCGTTCGTGATTGGGTTTGAGAGGTCCATTGGACGCTCTGCTTTGGAAAAGAAGGGAGATCCAACACTTGCGTGACCTGCCCATTAGGAAGTGATTCGTTATTGATCTTTAATCTAGGCCAGTCCGTAGCAAGTTTGGAAGGATGAGCACCGCAGGGTATTGTGCTCATTTGGCCGCTGATGCAACCCACCTGACCGCTGATTGTGTTCAACTGCCCTAGCGGTTGGGTAGATGCCCCTTCTAGTTTGCAGGAAGCCCCAGGGAAGATCTCTTGTCGTCCTTCTGATTGACAACTGTCCATAGCCAAGCCCGAGTGGGTTGGTGTAGACGTAACGTGACTGGTCTAACCCAAGATCTTCCGGTCTTCCGTCGCATGCGTTTCATAGGGTCTAGGGTTACAAACCTCAATCAGAATGCCGTTAGGAAAGTCAAGCGGTATCACTCGCTTCTGTTCTAAGGTTCCAATCTGTAAGGAGCCTTGTCTAAGATTTAGGCCCACTGAGTGATCGTATAGCCAATCTTGGCCAAGGATTAGGGGTTCTATCAGGTCGTCATCATGGCACACTAGTAGCTTCGCTGTCATGGTCACATCCTTAATGAGGATAGGAAGGTCCACCTCACCCATGCAAGGGGTTTCCATGCCTCCTAGGCCTATGAGGTATGCCTCAATTGGCCGCATTTCTATTCCTGAATCCTTATAGTGGGACCATCTAATCGCACTAGTCGGAGCACCTGAGTCAATTAAAGCCCTGAGCTCTTGGCAAGGGTTGCCGTGCTCTAACCTGACCGTAATGAATGGTCTCCTGTCCACTATACTAGGATGAGTGGTTGACTTTACTTGACACATGGCCATGGGATATCTGGGTGTAGTTTCCAGATGGTTATAATGTTCTCTCCCTAGTCCTTGTCTTCTTAACTTCATGCGTTTAATGCGTTCTACTGCTTCTACCTGAGCTTCCGCTCGTATTCTATTTTCTTCCTCCTTACGCTTCTTTGCCAACGTGAGTCGTCTAAGCATATCCTCAGTAAGAGGTTCCTGATATAGCTTGACTCTACAGCCACTAATATAATTAGGCATTATATCTCCTTCTAAAGTGGCTAATTGTACTGCTCCACTTGTTGAGAGTCAGTTAATGATCATAGGTCCATAACCTCGCTTTTCTAACTTACGTGCGTGTTGCTTTAGCGTATATACTAGAACTAAATCTCCTTCTTTTAAGCCTTTATCTTTCACATGTGCATCAAAATATGCTTTCTGTCGCTTCTTCGCTGCGTATATTCCTGCTGCTGCCTTTAGCCTGGTTTCTCCTAATCGTTCCAAGTCCATTATTCTTGCTGATAATTCATGGCCAGTCCACTGATGTTCTTGTGCAACCTTAAGGGTCGGTATCAAGAAGTCCAAAGGAAGCACAGCATTCTGACCAAAAACCATCTGAAAGGGAGTTGCATTGAGTACGGTCTTGTAGGCCACTCGATATGCCCAAATAGCGTGGTGTAACTATTTGTCCCAATCTGAATGTTTGTTGTTCACGAGTTTCGTCAGTACGTTACAAAGGATCTTATTAGTGCTTTCAGCCTGACCATTGGCCTGAGGATGATATGGTGCGGATTTCTTGTGAATCACCATAAAATCCTGTAACAAATATTCAATGACTTGGTTTAGAAAATGAGTGCCTCGATCGCTCACTAACTCTATAGGCAATCCATATCTTGTAAAGACATTTTCAAATAAGAATTTTGCAGTTGTGTGTGCATCATTCTTTTTCGTGGCTTTTGCCTCTACCCATTTCGTAAGATAATCTGTGGCAACAATAATGTATTCCGCATGTGTACCTTTTGCAGGGGGGTTAATGGGTCCTACAAAGTCTATACCCCACTTAGAAAATGCACGTCCGCCCATCATGGGTTTCAATGGCATTTCATCTCTGCGAGTAGGAAACTGAGTTCTTTGGCACACATCACATCTCTTTACATAGGTATGAGCATCCATGTGAAGAGTGGGCCACCATAATCCTGCAAAGAGGATGGCTTTGATTATCCTATCGGGTCCAAAATGACCTCCTGCAACACCTTGGTGTGCAGTCTCTAGTATGCTCAGATAATCGCTCTCATGAACACATTGTCTTAGATATCCATCTCGTCCTCTTTTGTATAGGTTATCGCCAATAAGTGAATAGTCGTGAGCTTCCTGCTCTAGACTGCATTGTCGAGCTAAGGTCATTCCTTGAGGGAATGTCTTCGTCCTCAAGTATGTCACTAATTGTTCGCTCCAGTCTGGTGTGAGAGACACATGATATAATGTAGCATGTTCTACTGGTGGTCTTTCACAACAAACATTGCATTCCTTACACAACCTGTAGACATCTGCTTCCATTGTAGGCCAATATGCTCCTAGTCTATGCAGAGTCTGTAATGTTCGATGTTTTGAATCATGTTGCTTTAAGGCACCTACATGTGCTAATTGCAACCAATTCGCATGTTCTGATTCATCTACACAACAAGCAAGAATCTTTTGATTATCCTATTTATATATGCTTCCTGCCATTATTTGGTATCTCTGAGACTTGGTAATCTCTCCCTCTTTGATCTTTATCCTAGGATTCTTGGGTCCATATGTGAGAATAGGGACTATAGGTTTAGCCCATTCTGGTGCTATCTCAAGGTTAAACAAGTATGCATCTGGTAGATCATCCGCTACTCCTTGAGGAGCTTCTCCTGAGGTTAATCTCGAAAGGTGGTCAGCTCTAAGATGTGTCTTTCCTTTCGTGACTACTACTTCAAAATCATACTCCATGAGTAATAGAAACCAACGTATCAATCGTCCTGTGTTACATGTCTTGTTGACTAAGTACAATAGGGCTTGATGATCTGTAAAGAACTTGAATTTGTTGGCCAACAAGTAGTGCCTAAACTTCTTTACTGCGTAGATCATCCCTAATCCTTCTCGTTCCGTAGTGGTGTAATTTCTTTCTGCTGCGTTCAATTGTCTGCTCGCGTAAGCTATGGGGAGATCTATGTTACCTTCATTCGTGGGTTGTGCTAACACACATCCTATGGCATAATTGGATGCATCCACATGTACATGGAATGGCTTACTCCAATCTGGTGTAGTCAATATAGGTGCTGAGCACAAGCGTCCTTTGAGTTCATTGAATGAATTTTCACATTCATCTGTCCATTCAAAATTGGTTAAAAGAGAGTATAAAGGCTTGGCTATGATTGCATACATGTGTATGAATCTCCTATAATATCCACAATGGCCCATAAATGCCTGTACCCCTTTCACATTAGTTGGTCTAGGTAAATCTGCAATTACCTTCACCTTTTCTTCATCTGTAGAGATTCCATTTTTTGACACAATATGTCCTAGAATTTTGCCTTGTCTGGCCATGAAAACGCATTTTTCTGGGTTCAAACAAACCTGATATTCTCGACATTTGTCAAATATTTGTCTTAACTCTGGAATATGTGTGTGTCTTACATTTGAATGTGCACATAAGTCATCGACACAAACTTCCAAGCTCTTGCGTAAGAATTCCTTAAAAACATGACACATGAGTCGCTGGAAAGTGGCGGGTGCATTTGTTAAGCCAAATGGCATCACACGAAATGCAAATATGCCCCATTCAGTGGCAAATGCCCTCTTGTGTTGGTCCTCTGGAGCAATGGCTACTTGATTATAGCCTGAAAATCCATCAAGAAAGCTGTAAACTTCCTTGCCCGCAACTCTTTCCAATAGATGTTCCGTGATAGGAAGAGGATAACTGTCTCTAATCGTGGCGGCATTAACTTTTTTAGGGTTAATACACACACGCAATTTTCCATTCTTCTTGGGCACAACCACAATGGGGGATACCCATTCGGTATGCTCAATTTCGTAAATGAATCCTGCTTCTATCAAGCGATCGATCTCCTCTTTAATCTTCGCAGCGTAGTTATCATTATACGTGTACGGTTTCTGTTTTGTCGGTTTTGCATCTGGAGTCATAGGGATTCTATGAGAACATATATCTGGATCTACTCCTTTCAAATCTTTGTAACTCCAAGCAAAAACATCTCTATATTCGCGCAATAGGGCCACTAGCTCTTCTTCTTCTTCCTTCGTCAAATCATGCCCTATGTATGTACATCTTTCTTCTTCTCCTTCGATAGCAACTATTATTTTCTTGGTTTTCTCTTGGTTATCATATACTTGTCCGTCATTCCCTTTTCTATTAGGCATTCGTACCATGATTCTTCTATCTTCGATTTCATATTTCTTGAAATTCTCGGGTACTTCAAATAAAGATTCTTCTATTTCTGACATGGTTGCTTTCTTCTTTCTTTTCTTGCCTTCACTCTTAGTAGTCACTTGAGTGGCTAACCTTACCTCATTCGTAATTTCCTCGTGTCTCTGAGTGTGAGTCTCTACCTCGAAAAAATATTCTTCCTCTGATGCAAAGGGTGGGTCCATGATAATTGATTCTAAATCGAAATCGCTTGCATCCTCAAATGCATCAGTGTTAGGTTCACATTCTTCTAGAATTGCATCGCCCATGATTGGCTCTATCGTGAAAACTGATATGTCATAGCCATCCTCGTCACAGTGGGGTGTCCATTGTTCTTCATTGATGGCTACGTCCATGGTTGCTAGGATTTCTGCCCAACCATGGGGCTCAAACTCTTCGTCACGGAATACTACAGGTGCGTAAGCTGGATCTTGAAGGGTTCGTGGATGTTGTTCTGCACCTAAGGTCCTGGCTTCTAACCTTTCTTCCTCTTGTTTTGCTACTTTACACATCCATAAATGGGTATCCTCATGCAACCAAGAAGGATCTGATTCTAATGAGTGCGCAGATTCTGTCTCTACTGGTGTCTTATGGATGGTATTCCATTGTATTGGGGGTACATCTTGATGTGAATAGTCTTTAAGATTGACTTTGGTAGTCAATCCTAAATGTTGCAAGTACAAAGAATTAGTTCCCCAATCTTGTACAATTTGCAACTGACGCATGAATGGTCGTCCCAATATCATCTCATAAGCATGGTTTTTTGCAAAGTCACAAATGGCAAAGGTATGCTCAAATTCTACACCACAAGTGGTGAGAGATATGCCTTCTAGTAAGCCTAATGGTTTTTCTATGTGTCCATCAGCCATTTGTAGCTTCATCCTGGTGGGTCTTAATGCAGGCTTACCCCAACGTTTCCATAAAGCGGTGGTAGCGATGGCTACTCCGGCTCCTGAATCTAAGATGGCTTTCGTGGTGTAGCCCTGATGGGTTATCGGAAGATAAGTGTTACCTTCCTCTCCTTCGCTTACATCTCCAATCTTTTCTACGGGTATCTCTGGTACCTTATTATGTGATCCTATTTGTGAGGGAGAAGTAGCAAGCTCGAGGACTTGATTTGCTACATGTTTCCACAATTCTGGTTTTACCTTCAACAACTCCTCTAGAGTGAGGTTACATTGTACTTTGGTGTTCTTGATCACTTCCGTGTTTCTAGGGATTACTGATTCTTCATTCCTCACTATTATCGTGGGTGCTCTCATACTAATAGACTTTGCTTCCCAAGGTCCTGTGAACTGAGGTAGTTCTTGTAACGAATTAGATTCAAATCTTGTGTGTTCACTCAGTTGTTCTTCCTCTACATCATTGTATATAGAGGGAATGTCTTGGGGAAATTGTTCCTGCAAGTCATCTATTTCTTGAATAGGAGGATGAGTCCCTTGTTCCTTTCTCCATTTCTCTTCTTGGATCTCTCTCAAAAATTCATGTGAGTACCTATGTATGGAAGACATGTTGTCTTGACTTTCTGAGTTGGGTACTTGAGACAGGGATGGTGCATTCCTTTCCTGTGTCTCTGGGACAATAGGGTTCCTAGGCTGATCCTTTTTCTCTTTGCTATCAATCAAGTATTCTAGCCTCTCCATTAGTCCTTGAAAGTGTAATTCTGGTTTTGCCATGTTATTCCAATTAAGATATCTAGAGGCTTCGAACAAAGCTTGTGCTAGTTCTACCATCTTCATGCAAAGTTTAGTTCTCTCAATTTCTAGATCAGCTCGAGGGTAGTTTTTGCTCATTTCAGCTACCTGAGGTCCCTCTTTTAATCTAGCCTGATATGCACGAAACATCATGTCTAGATTTTCTGGTATGGATTCCGCTAAAACTGATCCTGATTTCTGAGCTGGATTCTCTTGATTCAATTCCTGTGAAGTCAATTCTAGGATTTTGGCTCTAGATTCCTTCAAACTTCCTTCCAACTCAGTTATCTTTTTACTCCATTTTCTCTTAATTCTTTCTCTAGAATCTTTCCAAGATTTTGTCTTTTTACTGCTAGATTCTGCAACTTCACTGGTTCCGGCTACTTTCTCTTGATTAAGCTGTTGGTTCTGTAAGAGCGCCTGGGCTCTTGTTATAGCTTGGATAGGCACGTATGTAGGGTTGGATCCATCTGCGTTATTTACAATACCTATCACGTTGATCGGTGTCACATTCGAAGCGTTAATTGGATTTTTAGGACAATCTTTGATTATATGCTCTTTGCCACAATCAGCACAAAAGCCTTGGATATTATAGTACTGTGATTGTCCTACTATCGGGGGATGTGGACAATCCTTTATGAAATGATCTCCTTGGCACCTAAAGCATGGTCCTCTAGGGCCCTGTGGTCTCTGTTGTCTCAATTGGGGCCGTGGATTTGGGTTTGTGTACATCACATTAGCATAGTCGGGCTCCCAACTAGGTTCCACTGGTGGACTATCGTAATGATATGTCTCCACGTGTTCTGGTGACTCTATGTAATATGCGGGTGGACTATCTACATGCGTAGAGTCAAAACTGTTCGAATTCGGGTCACTCTCTGTGATCAAAGGTGAAGAAGGCACTAAGGCCCTACTTAGGTTCTCTTCTGCAGCAACGTATTTGACTGAGATGACATTCGCTGGTGGGGGTGGCTGCTGAGCTAAGACAGGTTGAGGTCTCTGTTGAGCCTGGTATGGGTAGTTCTGAGGAGGCCTATAGTAATAAGGCTGAGCATTGTATTGGCCTTGATACCTGCCTGGCTGTGGGTATGCTTGCGGGTAGTTCTGTCTCACGGTTTGTTTGTTGTATGGGCAGTCCTGAGCCGTATGATTCGTGTATCTTCTCTCAATTGTACCGTATTGGCCACTAGGGTTGGCTTGAGGTTGTGGTGCATTGGGGCACACATTTGCCATATGATCACCACCACAGGTGTAACAACGCTTGTTTGTTAGCGCCCTAGGTTTACTAGAAACTCCTAGTTTCTGGGCCACTTTTTCTGCAAGGTCTTCTATTGAGCTAGACAATTTTGTGGATGCTAGAGATGAACAGTCTGAGTCCTTATAGACCTTTGAGAGTTCCAACTCGTCTCCTAAGTTGTCCTCAATGTCTATGCATATTCTCACACATTGCTCTAGCGTTCTGGGTTCTTTTAGGTACACATAGGAGCGTAGTTTAGAGCTCAACAAGCCATCTAGAAACAATGACACTTGCTTGGCTTGTGAGGGTAGCTCTTGCATTGGACACCGTTCAACATATTGTCTAAACCTACGTCCTGCCAGTCTAACTGTTTCTTGAGGGGTCTGTTTAAAGCTATGAATCAACGAAGACGTGTCATGTCTAATCCCACTTTTAGAGAATTCGGTGATGAATGACTCTAAAAAGTGATGGATGTCTCTAAATTGCCTTTGTTGCAATGGTTGGAACCAAGTTAAAGTGGTATTCTTTAACGTTAGTCCAAATGCATTATATTGCGTGAACATGTCTTCAACTTGTTCTGCTCTTAGCACTTGCTTGAATTCTGCGACATGGTCATAGGGATCTCCTGTCCCATCAAAATAATTTTTCATTGATTTCACTAATTGAGTGGGTCTCAGTATTCTTGCGTGTTCGCGTGGTCTAGGTAGACGAAAATCATCTCTACCACCTAGTATTCCTTGATCTCTTTGTCTATCCGCTCTATTAGTGTCTGTGGTTGTTCTATCTCTCCCTATGGGGTGATTAAAGCTCACCTCCGGTCTCTCTTTATTTCCCTCTCTTTGATTTCCATGGGCTGATGATGTTCCTGCCCCTTGTTGACTTGTATTCATGTTTGTCCTAGATGGAGGGAATACCAATTCACCTCTCCATGTGTATGTGTTTTTAGCGCGGTCGGGTACCACAAAGACTCTTTCTGAAGTCTCATCCAGGTATACAACCTTTCCAGGTGTATCCGGGTCCTTGAACTCGTATATAGTGATGATACCTACCTCACTAAGTATTTCGGTCTTGTAT
This sequence comes from Ceratopteris richardii, assembly GCA_020310875.1. Taxonomy (NCBI): domain Eukaryota; kingdom Viridiplantae; phylum Streptophyta; class Polypodiopsida; order Polypodiales; family Pteridaceae; genus Ceratopteris; species Ceratopteris richardii. The sequence continues at coordinate 46,262,879 of CM035435.1, forward strand.
CTCCAAAAGGCTTCATCAGTTTCTTTATTTACAAACAACTCTATGCTTCTGTTGTCCTGAGGGATCCAATCCGGGATTAGTACTCGTGTCAGTACAGATTTCCCTCTAGGTGTTCTAGGCTCTTCTAATGGTTCTTTTCCTTGAGATTTTGCTTCCGTCTCTGGTTGAATCACGCCAAACTCATTGGTATTGTTTGGCTGCGTACTTAATATGTACATTGTTCCTTCCTTTTCTATGTACGCGTCTCTCTCGAATTTCACCACTGGACGTTCCAATCCAATGGGTTGGTCGGGGTTGTGCATTTGCACCACTTGCCTTCGCAAACCATCCTCATAGATGCGAGCACCTAATCGGTTGGTTCGGAGAAACTCTAGTTGCGTTCTATAGGGTCCTTCTGGTTTTTCTAAGTATGCTACATTCGACCCTCCTTCTGGTCTTTCTGTGCTAAATTCCATTTCTGAATCACTAGTATCTGAGCTCTCGTAGGGGTAACTAGTGTTCAATTGTTGAGCCCACGATCGTGCAGTAGTTCTTACACTTGCCTCTGATGATCTAAGGCTTCGTCGGTCTGACTTACCTATATGTTTGCCCGATCTAAGGCTCATTAATTTTCTTCCTTGCACACTCAGTACACGCTTAGATCGTCAATGATTCTTTGTTATTACTTTCTTGATTCTTTTTAAATTTCTTTAGATTCTTGTCTTAATGTATGCGTCAGGAATTCGACTTTCTGTTATAATTTTGAGTTCTCGTTCCGTCAGACTTAGGTTCTTTCCTTTAGGTTTTCGTCACACACCTTTACTTGTAGTCTTAGACTTGAAAGGATTAAATATCTTGAACTTGAGGCGTTCCTATCGTCTTAAATCCACAATGCTAACGTTTATCCTAAGCTAAGAATTGACTGAGGGGGTTGAGTAATCTTCCAACCTCGACTCAGCTTTTCTGGTTGCTTTGATGCCCAAGAAGTCGCGCTTCCCAAGCTTTATGCCCTTCACTGCCTTGCCTTGGTTGCCTTCGATTGCCCTTGCTAGACCTGGAAAAATCCAACATTAGACCAATTCACAGTTGGATGATCAAGCACTTGAGTATATACACCTTTTAAGTCCCTTCCCTTTTGCCCAACTTTTCAATGTTTGCCCCCTGGCTTTCTAGTCCCAAACTAGGTCAACCTCAAAATAGCTTACCTCAAAAGAGCTTTCTAACGAGCTATTAAGCTCAAAAAACGGACTTCGGATGAAAAAGTTATGACCGTTCAGGCCCTGGGGGGTAAAAACTGTCAAACAGGTTTTTCTCCAAATATGAGCTAAGGGATCTCCTATGAGTCTAATCACCCAAAAATTTCCCAAAAATAGCCCCAAAATTGGCCAAAAAATGAAGCCCTAAAATTTGCGATGGGGGTGCACAATCGCGATGGTCTGAGATGATCGCGATGGTCTGGGACCGTCGCGATGGCGTGAGGGTGCACCGTCGCGATGGCGTGAAATTGCACAATCGCGATGGCGTGAAAGTGCACAATCGCGATGGTCTGAAAGTGCACCGTCGCGATGGTCTGAAAGTGCACCGTCGCGATGGCGTGAACCTGGACAATCGCGACATTGGCGTGAAAGTGCACCGTCGCGATGGCGTCAGTCAACGGTCAACGTGGACAATTGCGATGGTCCAAAGTGAACCGTCGCGATGGTCTGGGCGGGATGGCGTGAGCCAATCGCGATGGTCTGAATTTTTGAAGTGTCACGATGGTGTGAGGGTGTCGTCGCGATGGTCTGAAGTGCACCGTTGCGATGGTCTAGATTGCCACGTGGCACCGTCGGCGTGATGGCGTGAGCCAATCGCGATGGCGTGACGCAATCGCGATGGTCAGAGACCGTCGCGATGGTCCGGCCAAGCCGTCGCGATGGCATGAGCCAATCGCGATGGTGTGACACAATCGCGATGGTCAGAGACCGTCGCGATGGCCCACCAAACTATGAATTTTTGCAATGCAGCTGTGGATTCGTAGAGGCGCTGGTGTCGCCTACACGCTGGTGTGGTCGCTTACCAAAAATGCCGAAGGTTGCAAACCATCGCGATGGTCTGACACACTCGAAAATTTCTGACAGAAGATGATTTTCTTACCTTTTTGCAGCCTTCCTGATGCACTGGAGTACTGTTCCTGCAAGAAAACTCAAGAAAGCAAAAGTACACACAAGCACAAAAGTTCTCTCTCACTCTCTCGCATGCACAAATGAGGGGAAATGAGGAGAATGGTGGATATGGTGAATTTTCTGATTTTTTTGGAGATGAAGATGATGATGCGGTGATGAAGATGGAGTGTGGGGGAGGTGAAAAACACTAAAAACTAAGTAAAAACAACAACAAAAACTGAAATTTTTACCTTCCAACGCCACTTCTTGCTATACTCTTACCATCACACATTCGTCCTAGACTCGATCCCCGGCAACGGCGCCAAATTTGGTGTTGCTCTAGCACAATGGTGAGAACCACGTTAAGAAGCTTCACCTCCTTAATTGTCAATCCGCGGAAGAGATAGGAGTGATATGAAGATCGTGAATGTGAGATGAAGTGAGAGTGAAGGTGAGAAGCATAGAAATGCACACACACATACACACACACTACGAAGAGACAAGCAAGCCACAATGGAAGGTGGGAAATTAGCTCTATTACTCAAGAACACTCTTACAAGCTCAAAATAGCTCTAAGCTCTTCTCTACTCCAACAAGCTAACACTAACTAACTTCAAAAATGAGCTCTCTAGCTCTTTTTATAGTTTCTAGACTAGTTTTGACCGGTTTCACATCTAGTGACAGGCATAGTTAAAAATTAGGTCCTAGATGCTATTTGGAAGGGTAAACGGTATCTAAAAATAACGAAAATTGGTATGCGCATTCTACCTAAGCTCTTCAAGCTCGAGGACTCCTCGGCTTGCACAAAATGGAGCTATGGATTACAAAATGGGGTTTTCTATGTTACATATGTTACAATAGTGATAAAAATCACTGTTGGAGGTTTTTGGAAAGTATTTGAAAACATAATTATTTGAAAAACGATTCGACTGGCTCCCTGCTTTGTCGTTACATGCTTTCGTGTCGTCTATGCCTCTGGCTGCTTCCAACAGACTTCTACCCAACCTCTCATGAGCTAAAACCCTTGTGTATACTGCAAAACATTAAGTTCATAAGTACCACCACGTGCTACAAGGTGAGTCTCCTCCCAACCATATGCCTCCTTATATAGTTACACGAATCAATGTGGAAAAAAAATGTAACTAGAGTCCACAAGTGGATGTCTGATCTTCACCACACTTTTCATATCATCTAATAGGGTCCACTAGTAGCTCGTTTGATCTCCACCTTTCTTTTGCCACCTTCCAATAGCATCCACAAGTGGTAGGTGTACTCCCTACTCAAGTTAAGTCTCTTTGGAATCAAGATAACTCACATTAGCTTGAGTCCAAACAGTCCTTTCATGTCTTCTAGTAGACTCCACTAGTTGTTAGTGTACGTGCTATCCACCTCTTCTTTGATGCCTTCCACTAGAGTCCACTAGTGGTAGGTATACTGCCCACTCAGGTTAAGTCTCTTTAGACTCAAGTTAATGTTAACTCAAGACAAGGTGTACTAGCCATGGGGTTTGATCCCAAGACCTCCTCCTTCCCAACCTTGAGACTTATCCACTAGGCAAAGTGCACTACTTTTTTAAGGATGCACATGAACCTATGTTTAATCCTAGTCGTGCAGTCTTTGGCCATACACATGTGTAATAGGCCTTCGGAGTGTCATTTTCAACTTTCCATTATACATTTTGTGGATAATATTTAGAATGATTAATTAGGCTATTTTATCCATATACAAAAAAACTATAAATGACAAGTTTTATATTCTCTCTCTAAACCATATTTGTGTAATGTTTTCTAGTTGAAAGTTGAACGTGAAGATGAACGAATCAAGATGAATGTTGTATGCAAGAAAGGTAGAGGATTCATAGGAGAATAAAAGTGCATCTATGAATTTTTGTGAATGATGTTATAAGGACCTCCGTTTGGGATCTACATTAAGCTCACTATAAGATAATGCCTTGACTTTATTCTCTCTCTAGAACTTCTAAACCTACAGCGTTCAAAAGGGATATTTGGAGGTGGATTTAGCCCTAGGTAAGCTTTCACACTATTGTGGAGATCAAGGATTTTATTTGGGTGAACTCTAATGATTTTTTGGCAAATTATCCTTCGTTTCAACTCTAAGGATAAAGTTCCTAAGAGGAAGGAAGAATTCTTAAAGGCCTTTTGATAATGAAATGATTTTCTTTGAACTTTAAATTATACATTGTGTGGGTAGTTTTTAGAATCAATAATTAGTCCGTAAAAAATTTAGGGATGACAAGTTTTATATTCTGTCCCAAAACCTTCTCCATCATGTTTCCTAGTTGAAAATGGAATGTTAAGATGAAAGAATGAAGACAACTTTTGTGTGAGAGAAAGGAAGCACATGCATACAAGAATAAAAGTGTCCCTATGGAAATTTTATGAGTCATGTTTTAAGTACCTCAATTTGGGCTCTAAATTTAGTTCAATATAAGATAATGCCTTGATTTTATTCTTTCCCGAATTCTAATTTTGATGGACTTAAAAGTGGTATTTGGATGATAATTTGGACCAGGTAATCTCTAACACTATTGTGCATATCAAAGAGCTGAGAATTTTGCCTCTTAGTAGCTTTTAGGAATTATACATTAGTTTTTAGTTATAGGGCCTAGAAAAGTATGGATTTTTCCAAGACTTAAAAAAGAAGTGGGCTTATCTATTATTACTTGAATCTGGAATTTTGATTGGTACTTGTTTTCATGCACACATATGGATGTCCTTGGATATGTTTTTTTATTGATTTTCTCTAATTTTGGAAGGTACTCCTCAAGAAAGCACTTGACCAATACAAACTCATGCTTTTGTGAAAGTTTGTCATCCAGCATGAAGAAAGCTGAATTTTGCTAAATTTGGTGGATCACGCACTTCCTTGAGGGATGATCAACTCTATTTTCAGGTTTACTTGCTACATCATACATGAAGAAACCACAAATCAGGGAATTACCTTGTGATTGAGATTGAGATTGAGATTGTGAGAGAGAGTGAGCTTCAAAGTGTGCATAAGAATGAGATTGTGATAGCTGAAGGTTGACGAGAAAGTGGAGGATTTGTCAAGAAGGTATAGTATTCAATTTAATCAAACATATAATACTTGAGCTTCTCTTTATTTTGGTCATATCTTTTCTATTCTTCCATGTCCGATTTTTTCTTATCTTGTGCAAGTTTTTTTTCTCCCTTCTACTATTCTTGATTGATCATAAGCTTGTGATTGTAGAGAGCTTTTGACTGAGGAAGTGATCCAACATGAGTGGTCAAACAATCCTTTTCAAAATCATAGACTTACCTTACTACATCCTTCACCCCTCTAGAAAGATTTATGTCCTTGAAAATAAAGCTATATAGGTGAAACCTTGAGCATCATCTTATATTTTAGAAGAACAAGTTTCATCTCAACAATGGATCCAAAATGTGCTTTGACCCACTTAGGTTACTTTTCTCGAAATTCATTAGAGGTATACTATATAACGTGAAGAAAAATCAAATGAATAAGTCAACTAAGACTTATCCTTGTTTCATGATCTAAGGATATTGCATAGAAAACATCTATCTATGATGTTTGATCTAGCTACTTTGTTCCACCCGTCCAACCCTGGTCCTTCTTCAAAGAAGGTTGATAGTCTATTTCAATCAGATCTAGAAGATTTTGAAAGTGGAAAGAAAAAATGAGTTAATCTTTCTTTTACTCAATCTCTTTATGATATAATCTCTTGGAATGCAATTCTTGTGCATTAGTTTGAGTCAAGAGATTCTCTTTACTCTGTTACACTAGGAACTTGGTGCTTATCTTATCCTTTCTAATATTAATTTAAAGGATCATTTCAAATTCCTATTTATTTAAAACTTTGTAAAATATTTTTTAATTAGAAATACCTTATCTTGAAGTGTTCCATAAAAGAATGACATGCTTTGAAATATGTGAATTATAAATGAAGGTCCTCAAAGTTAATTCTTTTGTAATCTTCTTACTTACTTGATCATGAAGTCTCCTGAAAGATCATGCTTTTACACTCCTTGAATTTAAGTTTATCCTCTAAAATGTTCATTCCCTTCACCATCTAATCTTACTTCAAGATTTATTCTCAGACTAAAAAATACTTATCATTGCATAGTCCTATGTACTACTCCATCTTTCCTACATCAATCTAACTATAAAATCTAGTGTTCCATACCACTATATATTCACATTGACATGTGAGTGATACTTATCTTAAATTCTAAACCTATTGTTAATTACATTCAATGTAACAAACAAACTATTAGGAACATTATATTCTAAAGAGATGAATCCTTTCTCAACCTTATGCCTCTATACATGTAGTGTTTCCTCAATCATAATCAATCACAAGCTTCCAATCACTCAAGGATAGTGGAAGAGAGAAAAAAAGAATTGACACAAGATAAGGGAAAATTTGATGCAGAAGAATAGACAAGATGTGGCTCAAAGAAAGAAATTTTGATATTATAGATGTGAGTCAATAGATACAATAGGTTTGGAAAATAGCTTCTTCACAAAGCCTCAACCTCTTGACCACCCCCGAGCTATCACAATCTCATTCACACTCACACTCTCAATGATACTCTCACTCTCATTCTCAATCGCAAGGTAATTATCTAATTTTCTAGCTTCCTCTTTGATATGCAGGTCTTCTTATAAGAGAGTTGACCACTTCCCAAATAAGTGTGCGATCCACCAAATTTAGGAAAATTTGATTCTCCATAAAACTTTTGCAAAATCATGCATTTGTAATAATCAAGCACTTTCTTTACTAGTACCTATCCAAAAGTAAAAGAAAAGCACCAACAAGACATATCCAAAGACATCCATAGCTAGGCATGACAACGCATAAGTATCAAAACCATGGATTCGAATAGAAATAGAGAAGCCCTCTTTTTTTTAATTACCTAAAAAAATGGCACTTTTCCAAGCCCTTTAGCTCAAATCGAATGAGGAATTAGCATAAGCTTCTAATAGATAATTTTATTCGATTTTTTGATCTATACAATAGTGTTAGAGATGACCTCAGTCCACATCTCCCTCCAAGAACTATTTTTGAGCCCTACAAGATTAGAAGTTTTAGAGAGATAATAAAATCAAGGAATTTTTGCATAGTGAAGTAAATGTAGGGCCCTAAACTAGGTACTCACAACATGATTCACAAAAAGACACTTTTATTCTCTTATGCATGCTCTACCGTTCTCCATACATAATTTTATGTAATTCTTTCATCTTCATGTTCAATTTTCAACCAACAAACATGATATAGATAAATTCTAAAGAGAGAATATAAAACCTATTATCCCAAAGTTTTTCCTATATGCATAAAATGACCTAATTGTACACTCTAAGCATTATCCTCACAATGTAATTCGAAAAGTTCAAAATGAATTATTTCACTATTGAAATGTCTATTACAATTCTTCCCCCCTTTTAGGAACTCTCTCCTTAGAGTTGGAAAGAAGGATAATGTTCCATAAAATTGTCTAAGCTCACCCAAGCCAAATCTTGTACACAATATGTGTGCCATTTGACCAAAATCTCTACTATATATCTATTTCTAAGTAATCTTTCACTTCTATCTAATACTATTTTTGGTCAAAGCTCAAGAGAGCCATCATCTTTTAGCTTATAGTTGTCCTGTGAAACATGAGCAATGTTAGATACATATTGTTTAAGTATAATAACATGAAATACACGATGAACATTTAAATGTTTAGGTAGTTCCAACAAATAAGCAAGAGATGCAACCTTTTTCAAAACTTTAAAAGGACTTGTATATTGAGGAGAAAGTCTATGTTCTTTCCATAGAAATAGGCTAGATCGATGAGGATTGAATTTAAGAAATACCATGTCATTTGTTTGAAATTCAAATGGTCTTATCTTCAAATTGTAGAATTTATTTTGTCTTTTCTGAGCTTCTTTTATGCTTTGCTTTTTTTTTCCAACTTCTTCATCAATCTTCTCAAGCATTTCTTTAGATACTTCTACTTTGTTTGGGAAACCCGAAAATGAAGGTGGAATAAAACAATTATAACCATACATAGCCTCAAACAAAGTCATTTTTATAGATGCATTCATGCAATATTGTGTGCAAAATTCGAACAAGGCCAAATATTCACTCTAGTTATCCTACTTTTCATTCACATACATACACAGCATATCTTCAAGTACACGATTCATACTCTTGCTTTCCCCATCAATTTTTGGATATGAAGTTGTACTCGTATGAAGTTGAGCTCCAATTGATTCAAATGTTCCTCTCCAAAAGTTTGATGACAACCTAGAGCCTCTATAAAAAATTTTCTCATGAGTTTGCTCTGCTCTATCTAGAGGTATAGTTAGGCTTTTCCAAATCTGAGTGTGCCAGCTTGCAGAGCATTGTTTGTCTCTCATTGTACTCATTTTCATTGGTTTCAAGCTTCATTTGGTCTCTCATATTTTGCCCTGAAGTTTGCCAATGTTTCAAGTTATTTGGTTGAGTGAGTTGTGAAGAATTGCCAACTTTGTGAAG
>CM035435.1:46319031-46326531 GCA_020310875.1 Ceratopteris richardii
TTAGTCTCTTCAATTTTTGACCTGTAATTCTTTCTGCATATGCATGATAGTGTTTAAATGTATTAAACACTTCTGACTTTTCTTTAATCACATAAATTGTGATCCACCTAGTAGCATCATCAACATATATGACATAATATCTTGAACCATTTATACTAAAGTCCTTTGAAGGACCCCACACATCTGTATGCACCAACTCAAGTCTTTCTGAATACATAAACCCATGCTTGGAATAGGATTGCTTATGAGCCTTACCTAATTGACATGCTTCACATCTGTATGTCATGTGTTGACCTGCAATGTTAGGCAATCCAAGCACTGAATCATTATTAATCATGTCTTTGATACCTCTTTCATTGAATTGTCCAAGTCTTTTATGCCAAAGATCCAATTCAGATACCTTCTGCTCTCCATATGTGAACATAGCATGTCCAACATTTCCTTGTACCTTCAATGTGAAGAGCCTTTCTTCTTTCTTCCCTGTAACAACCTGTTTATACCCTTGACTAGGGTCTTCAACATATACTCCATCATTGGTGAATCTTACCTCATATCCTTTTTCCACAATTTGACCTACACTGATCAAATTCTTTGGAATTGTGGGAACATAAAGAACCTTACTCAAAAGAGTGCTCCCATCTTTAGCTTTGACTGAACCAATTGACTTTACCTTATGCTTTGTATTATCACCTGTCTGAACTGTATGGTTAATTGCATTATGATCTAAATCAGTCATCAAAGCAATATTTCCACTTAAATGATTACTACAGCCTGAATCAATATAGAACACTCTCATGTCCTCATGTGAGGTTTCATATGTTGCATTCATAATGAGAGTCGAATCCTCCTTCTGATCTGATGCATAGTTGTAGTAGGTGTTATTATCGGATTGATTTTGGAAGCTTCTTCCTCCACCTCTTCCAAAAGAATTCCTACCACCTCTACCTCTGAAGTTTCCTCTCTGAAATCTACCACCTCTTGCTCTTTGATTAAAGCTCTGATAATTACCATTGTTCTGATTATTGTGCCAACAATCATGAGATAGATGATTGGTCTTACCACATATCCAACAAGCTCTTGCATTATCTTTGTTGTTTCTGCCTCTTCCTCTACTTCTGCCATTTCCTTTTCCTCTTATGAAATTTGCTTGATTTGAAGTACCTTCTTCTTCACCTGATTGTTGCTTTCCTTTGTTAGCTTTCTTCTTGTCTTTAGAGTACATTGCATGACCTGCACTCTTATCAACATCTTCTTTGATATCATTCTCAAAAGTTAGCATATGACCTAACAATTGATTCAAATCAAGATTGAAATGATCTAATGAAAGTTCTGTAGATAAAATAAAAGGCTTCCACTTCTCATCTCCTCTTAGCCCTGTGAGAATTTGTCTTACCAATTTATCTTCTTCAATATCTTCATCCACTGCACCTAGAGAATCTGCAATGTCCTTCATCTTTGTCACATAATCAGAAATTGATTGTGAGGCCTTCTTTTTGAAAGTAGTAAATTCTGCCCATAGTGAAGCCTTCCTTGATTTGGTTGTGTTTTGGAAATGCTCTTCCAAAGCATTCCAAATGTCACTTGCACTTTCAAGTCCTCTAATGTGAGGAAGCAAATAGTCATTGACTGCCATGTAGATTATGCTCCTTGCTTGAGCATCCTTCTTCATCCAATTCTTTAGATCTGACAATTCTTCCCTAGTTGGAACACTAGGATCTCTAAACTGAGGCTTCTCTTCTTCACCTGTAATGTATGCTATCAAATCTTTGCTCATCAGATGAGCTTCCATTCTCATAGACCAAGCTGGATAGTTCTCTCTATTCAACTTTTCAATTTGGAGACTATCTCCCATCCTTGCTTCACCTGTAGTCTCAAAACTTTAGACTTTACAAGGAATAAATGTACCTTAACTTCGAGTGTTGCTTCTTCTGATCCTTTTGATAATCTTTGCGTGTCTCCCTTCAATCTTTCTTCAACACTTTATCCGTCTGAACCTTCGAAATATAGAACTTGTATGTCTGCAGCAGTCGGAGTCTCCCTTTCCTTAATTTTGACACAACCTGCTCTGATACCACTGATGGAGAGTGTTAATCTCCAAAAGAACAAGCTGTTCTTGGTATTAGACCACCTCTAGACCAAGAATAACTTTAGACTCCACATAATTTTGGAAATCCACTAACATATTACCAAGAAGTTAACTAACTGTGAAGAAATCATTTCTCTGAAAAGTCTGCTGCAGATTAATCACTCATTGACTAATCAATCCTGTAAAGTTTTTAATAAAACTTTGCACAATGCTTCACCTTAAGGTTGCGCACCTTCTCCAACTTAGATCTCTGCAAATGATTCAGTATACTCTGAGAAATCATACAAACAATTTACCTATGTGTAGAACACCTTCTCTTCAGTAGCGACTTTGACACCTGTAACTTCTTAGCTATCGTTCTCCCAATGTCAAACCCGTTTGATCAAGATCTTTTTGCCATAGATGGCTTACCTTTCAACTTAGATTTTGAGCCCTCACTTGTGTAAAACTTTACACCATGCACTGAGCAATGTTCATTTCTCTGAACATGAAATCTGTGCTAGTTTTGTCGACTCTCAGAACATCATCACATATGAATGTTCCTATGCAAAATTCTCTTAACCTGATGACAATTAGACTCTCAAATTCTGTGAAGAGATGGATAGGTATGTGTTGAAGATGAAGAGGTGTTGCAAAATCTTTGCTCTACACCAGCCAAATGAACTCCAGGAGTAGATGGTGGGCCCTTTTAGCTTGCCAATGGATGTATTAGACACCCTATGTACCTTGGAATATCACTCTCAAAAAGATAGATCAAAACAGATAAGTTGGAGTTAGCTCAGAGGTGAAAACTTGCTATTCTTGGTTGATACACCTGTCCAGTGTTTTACATAATTCTCTGAGCACAGCAGCAATTAGATTAATTCCTCTTGGGGAAGGCTAGGTAGCTTAAAGAGCTAACTTTAGAGAGTAATCTCATCAAAAATAACAAACCACACACTGAGAATGACTTTTAACAAGTGATGACATCATCCCGATTTTCACGGGCTGCTATAGAAATAGACCAGTGAGTAGAAAAATTAACATAACTCAAGATGTAAGAATCCAATGATCATGAACATTTGTATGCTTATACTAGACAGTAAGCTGAATCCAACAAGCTTGAAATCACTGAATTTGGATGAGTAAACACTGAGAAATGACTCTGACAAGATGACTGAAAAAGTTGTGTACCTGACAGAGAAGTGAAGATGAACATACCCTGTTGACTTCAAATGAACATAACTGAAGATTCCAACATCCAAATGACATGAAAATTTGTGCGCATATAGTAGACTTATAGAGCTAACTTTACCAAGTTAAATCACTGAAAATGATGCACCAAGCTCAGAGAAAACATCTCTGCAAGTTGACTGAGAAAACTGAGAGTAATGGCAGTGAGTAGTACACTTCACAAGAACATGGAAAGATGAACTCAAATAATCATGAAAATGAAAGTATATTGCTTGTACAATACAGTGACTTACTGGTACATATGTGTGCCTTGTAATCACACCTTGATATGGCATAAAGCTCAGCGTTTGGAGGTCTTCACATAGGTCTCTCTAACCACGACTAAAACTGCCATCTATTTATAGTTGAGTTTGGGAGGCTAACTTCCCTCAATCACTCTCCAATCAATCAATGATTGATTTGATTCTCTACCTACCACAAATCACGAATTTGTGGCTCCTCTTTCCATTCTTGATCATGTGGGCTCAACCACTTAAGATTCTCTTACTTTTACATTAAGTAAACTCTTCAAAAGTTACAAGAGGTAGTTCACAAGTGAACTTTACATAGTCTTCATTTTGAAGCTTCTTTAATGACTTTGTGAGACTCAAGCCAATACTTAGGCTTGTCATAGACTTGTTCCAACAGCTCCCCCTCAAGCCAAGTATTGTTGAGGTCTTCAATCTTCCAAGATTACCTGCAAACCAATCATAGCCTTGAATTTGCAAAGCTTTGTACCATCCAATGCTTTAGTTAGAATATTTGCACATTGTTGATGAGTGGACACATATGATATTTGAATCTCCTTGCTTAGGATCTTCTCTCGTACATAATGATAATGAACTTCAATATGTTTAGTCCTTGCATGAAAAATAGGATTAGCAGCCAAGTGAATAGAACTCATATTGTCACCAAAAATAGTTGGAGTTCCAAACTCCAATCCAAGATCTTTGAACAATGTCTTCATCCACATAGCTTCCTGTGTAGCTATGGCAAGACCTCTATATTCAGCTTCAGTAGAAGAGAGAGCAACTGTGGGTTGCTTCTTGGATGACCATGAAATAAGCTTTGAACCTGCAAAGGTAAGATAACCTGAAGTGCTCCTTCTATCTTCCTTGGAGCCAGCCCAATCTGCATCAGAAAATAGCTTCAAACCTAAATCAGATACATAAGGATAGTAAAGTCCTTCATTTATGGTTCCTTTGAGATATTTGAGTATCCTTTTGGCAGCATCCATATGTGGTTTCCTTGGTGTGTGCATAAATTGGCTTAGCACACTCACACTGTAACATATATCTACTCTTGTCAATGTGGCATAGTTGAGACTACCCACTAGACTTTGATATGATGTGATGTCCTCTATGAGTTCACCTTCATGTGAGCTCAATTTGTGATTAACCTCCATTGGAGTACCTGCAATCTTACAATCTTGCATCTTGAATTTTGCCAACATGTCCTTAATGTACTTTCTTTGAGTGAGAAACAAACCATGATCTTTGTAGACAACTTCCAAACCTAGGAAGTAGGTAAGTGAACACAAATCACTTATCTTGAACTCTTCTCTCATCTGATCTTTGATCTTCTTCATACCATCTGCATCATTTCCTGTCAATATAATATCATCTACATATACACATAGGTAGATGACCTCGGAATTACTCTTTTTAATAAAGAGTGAAGGATCTGCTTTGCTTGGTTGAAAGCCTTTGTCCTGCAAGAATGAAACAAGCCTGAAATTCCAAGCTCTTGGAGCTTGCTTGAGACCATACAATGCTTTGTTAAGTTTACACACATAATCAGGATAAACTTGACTCTCAAAACCAGGTGGTTGTGCCATATATACCTCTTCTGTTATCCAACCATTCAAGAATGCATTCTTTACATCTAGTTGAAGTATCTTCCAATTCTTGGAAGAGGCAATACTAAGCAAAACCCTAATAGTAGGCATCTTTGCCACAGGAGAGAAAGTCTCCTCATAATCAATTCCCCGAGTTTGTGCAAAGCCTTTTGCCACAAGCCTTGCCTTATACCTGTTAATGGAACCATCAGAATTCTTCTTGAGTTTATAGACCCATCTTGAGCCTATTACCTTCATGGATGAAGTCTTGGGCACCAAATCCCAAGTGTTGTTTTCCTCGAGTGCTTCAATCTCTTCCTTCATTGCATGCTTCCATTCTGTTTTTGCTTTGGCCTCTTCAAATGATGATGGCTCCTCTTGGTTTATGTCCTGTGCTATGTAGATAGAATGTTTAGTTACTAATGAGGTGTCAAACCCATACCTTTCTAGTTTTTTCTTTTCCCTCATAGATCTTCTTAAGCCATGATTTGATGATTCTGCCTCATGTCCAAGTTCCTGCAATTTTGCTTTACCTTTAGACTTCCATGCTTTGATCTTTTCCATCTGACATTCTTCATCATCCTCTGAGGTGTCTTGTTCTTCAATCTTTGATTGTTCTCTACCAAGCTTTGGAAAATCTTCTTCAAGATCATATGGTAAATTGACCTTCCTGCATGAATCTTCATACCATGAATTGTTCTCATCAAAAACTACATCTCTGCTTACCAAGAATCCTTTGTTGGTAGGGTTGTATAACCTGTAGCCCTTTTGATTGTTGTCATATCCAATAAATACACACCTTTCTGCTTTTGGATCCATCTTGCCTCTAACCTGTGAAGGAACATGAGCAAAAGCAATACATCCAAAAATTTTACAATGATCTAAGCTTGGCCTTCTTCCATTCCAAGCCTCATATGGAGTCATCCCATCAAGGGATTTTGAAGGCAACCTGTTAATCAAGTAAGTGGCTGTAGATACAGCCTCAGCCCATAAGTAATTAGGTAAATGCTTTTCATTTAACATAGACCTTGCAGCTTCAACAATTGTCCTATTCCTCCTTTCTGCCACTCCATTTTGCTCAGGAGTGTACCTTGTAGTTACCTCTCTTTTGATTCCTCTTTCTTGAAGAAAAGAATCAAACTCATGGGAGAAGTATTCTCCCCCTCCATCTGACCTTAGCCTTTTTAGTGATTTACCTGTTTGATTCTCCACAAGAGCCAAATATCTTTTGAAACATGAAAAAACTTCATCTTTGTGTTTCATAAAGAATAGGATAGTCCATCTGCTGCAATCATCAATAAAGGAAACATAATACCTTGATCCTGATATTGAAGCTTCCTTGCTTGGTCCCCATACATCTGTATGAACCAACTCCAAGAGATCTCCATGCATATAACCTTTCTTCATGAATGGTAACCTATGAGACTTTCCAAATTGACATGCACTACACTTATAAATCATATGTTGTTTTGACAAATTAGGAAGTCCAAGTACACTTTGGTCCCTGCAGATTTGCTTTAATGACCTTTCACCAATATGTGCTAACCTTTTGTGCCATACTTCCAATTCTGTGAGTGTCTGACTACCATAATTAAAGAGAGCAATGTTTCTAGTGTCTTGTAATTCAAATGTGAACAATCTACCTGTCTTTTCACCTTTTGCAATTCTTCTGAATCCTTGACTTGGATCTTCAACAAATGCTCCTGCTTTTGTGAACCTGACTTGCAACCCTTTCTCTACTATCTGCCCAACACTTATCAAATTCTTTGTAATGGTAGGGACATAGAGTACCTTACTGAGTAGGTTGATGTTTCCATTAGGTGCTTTGACATTGCCTATTTTCTCCACAGGATGTTTTGTATCATCTCCTGTTTGTACCTCATGCTTATTCCTTGGATCTTCTAAATCTGATAGGAGTGCCACATTTCCTGCCACATGATTTGAACAACCTGAATCTATGTAGAAAATATGCTCATCAGATTTACCTTGTGGCATAACCATGTTCATGATCAATAATGAATCCTCTTTGTTTGAGTCTTCTGTGTAGTTATTGTAGTCTCTCCTTCCTTTGTAGCCTCCTTGATAGTTTGAATGATTGTAGTTGTTGTAGTTGCCATGGTAGTTGTTGAACCTTCCTCTTGAGTAGCCATAACTTCCTCTATTGTATCCTCTGCCTCTTTGATTCCTGGAATTCCTAAAGCAATTTTCAGTTGTATGATTAGTTAATCCACAAATAGAACATGAGTTGGAGTCTTGGGATCTCCCCCTGCCTTGTCTACCTCCTCTTCCTCTACCTCTGCCATGTCTTCCTCTACCTGCATAGTTAGCTTGATATGTACCTGCTTCATCATCCACTTTCTTTGCC
>CM035435.1:46334031-46339031 GCA_020310875.1 Ceratopteris richardii
TACAAGTTCGAAAGAATCAAGAAGGACAAAGAATATATCAAAGGTACACTTTCTCTTCATAAACCATAGTAATTGCAGATACAGAAAGTCAAGGATGGGAGAAAGCTTGCAGATTGATAAACTAGATAGAGAGAACTATCCAGCATGGTCCATGAGGATGGAAGCACACCTCATGAGCAAAGACCTTATAGCATTTATTACAGGAGATGAAGAAAAACCTGAGTTTGCAGATCCAAGTATTCCTACTAGGGAAGAACATGCAATGTTGAAGACTTGGATGAGAAAGGATGCTCAAGCAAGGAGTATCATCTACATGGCTGTAAATGATTATCTTCTACTCACATCAGAGGTTTGGAAAGTGCTACAGATGTTTGGAATGCCTTGGAAGAGCATTTCCAAAATACAACTAAGTCTAGGAAGTCCTCACTATGGGCTGAGTTCACAACCTTCAAGAAGAAGAGCTCACAATCAATTTCAGATTATGTGGCAAGGATGAAGGATATTGCAGATAGCTTGGGAGCAGTGGATGAAGACATTGAAGAGGAAAAGTTGGTAAGACAAATACTTACAGGTCTAAGAGGTGATGAGAAGTGGAAGCCTTTTATATTGTCCATAGAATTGTCACTTGATCACTTTACTCCTGATCTTAATCAATTGCTAGGACACATGCTAACCTTTGAGCAGGATCTTAAAGGAGACAATGATAGAAGTACAAGTCAAGCTATGTACTCCAAAGACAAGAAAAAGAATGGCAAGGGAAAACAATCAAATGATGATGAAGGGAATTCAAATCAAGCTAATTTCACAAAAGGGAAGACAAATTTCAGAGGTAAAGGAAGAGGAGGTAAGAACAAAGATAATGCTAAAGCTTGTTGGATTTGTGGCAGAACAAATCATTTGGCAAATGATTGTTGGTATAACAATCAAAATGGTGGAAGCAATAATCAGAATTATAGTCAAAGAGGTAGAGGAGGCAGAAACCAAAGAGGCTATTTCAGAGGAAGAGGAGGTAGGACATCATATGGTAGAGGAGGTGGAAGAAACTTCCAATCTCAGTCCTACAACAATAATTATTACAATTATGCAACAGATCAGAAGGATGACATGACTCTTATCTTGAATGCAACTCATGAATCAATGGGAGAAGATCAAAGAGTGTTTTATATTGACTCAGGGTGCAGCAACCATCTGAGTGGGAATCTATCCTTGATGACTGATATGGAAGCAAGGGTGAATGGACATACAGTTCAAACAGGTGACAATACCAAACATAAAGTGGAGAGCATTGGAATAGTGAAGACAAAGAGTGGAAGTACACTTCTAAGTAAGGTACTTTATGTTCCTACTATTCCTAAAAATTTGATAAGTGTAGGGCAAATTGTGGAGAAAGGATATGAAGTAAGATTCACAAATGATGGTGTCTATGTACAAGATCCAAATCAGGGATATAGAACCATAATTGCAGGTAAAAAGGAAGGAAGATTGTTCACTCTCAAAGTCCAAGGTAATGTGGGACATGCATTGTTTACCTATGGAGGTCAAAAGGTGTCTGAATTAGACCTATGGCATAAAAGGCTAGGTCATTTCAATGAGGGAGCTATAAAGGAGATGTCAAAGAATCAGGTGGTGCTTGGATTGCCAAACATTGAGGGGCAACATATGGTGTACAAGTGTGAAGCTTGTCAATTAGGTAAAGCACATAAAGGTTCTTATAACAAATCAGGGTATAAGCATTCAAAAATGCTTGAATTGGTTCATACAGATGTATGGGGACCCTCAAGGGACTATAGCATAAATGGATCCAGATATTATGTGTTGTTTGTTGATGATGCAACTAGGTGGATTACTTTGTATGTAATCAAGGACAAATCAGAAGTCTTCAAGACATTCAAACACTTTCATGCTTATGCAGAAAGGATCACAGAGCAAAAGCTCAAGAGGTTAAGGTCAGATGGAGGGGGAGAGTATTTCTCTAAAGAGTTTGATGATTATTTGTGGAATGCAGGTATCAAAAGAGAAGTAACTTGCAGGTACTCCCCTCAACAGAATGGAGTAGCAGAAAGGAGGAATAGGACTCTTGTAGAGTTTGCAAGAGCCATGATGAAGGAAAAGAATTGTCCAAATTACTTATGGGCAGAAGCAATTAACACTGCAACATATCTTGTGAATAGATTGCCTTGCAAAGCTTTGGATGGAGGAACCCCTTATGAAGCATGGTGGGGTAAGAAGCCTAGTCTTGATCATTGTAAAGTATTTGGATGTATTGCATATGCTTATGTTCCTTCACAATTAAGACATAAGCTAGAACCAAAAGCAGAGAAGTATGTGTTTATTGGATATGATGATAGACAGATGGGTTACAGATTGTGGAGTCCATCCACAAAGCAATTTCTTGTTACTAAAGATGTAACATTTGATGAGCAAAACATGTGGTATACAGGATCACCAAATGAGTATACAGGGGTTGAAGAAATTCAGAGAAAAGGAAAGGCAAAGGTAAAAGTATGTGAAGAAATTGTTGATGAAATTGACTCTAGATGTAGAGTGCAGGATCATGTAGAAGAAGGGCCAAGATTTGATCCAGAATCAAATGAGGCTGAAACTTCAAGAAGTGCAGAAATCAGAAGATCTACAAGGGAAAGGAAAGAACCTATAAGGTATAGTTATGATACATCTTTCCTAACAACAAAAGATTATGCCTACATTGTGAAGACAGAAGAAGATCCAACCACTTATGAAGAAGCCAAAGGTAAACAGAATTGGGAGAAGGCAATGCAAGAAGAGTATGATGCTCTACTTGAAAATGAAACTTGGGAATTAGTACCAAGACCAAAGAATCAGAAGGTCATTGGATGCAAGTGGGTATATAAAACAAAGAGGTTTGCAGATGGTAAGGTGTCTAGATATAAGGCTAGACTTGTGGTCAAAGGTTATGCCCAAACTTATGGGGTAGATTATGATGAAACCTTTAGTCCTGTTGCTAAGATGTCTACAATTAGGACATTGATTGCTATTGCTGCTTGCAAAGGATGGAAATTATCACAATTGGATGTGAAAAATGCATTTCTAAATGGTTACATTGCAGATGAAGTATATATGGAGCAACCAGAAGGCTTTATGGAGTCAATTGAATCAGATTATGTGTGTAGGCTCAAGAGAGCTTTATATGGGTTGAAGCAAGCCCCAAGAGCTTGGAATTACAGATTGGTCAAGTTCTTGAATGAATGTGGATTTCAAGCATCAAAGGCAGATAGTAGCTTGCTAGTGAAGGCAAGTGAAAATGGATACATTTACATGTGCATTTATGTTGATGATATTATTGTTACAGGAACAGATGCTCAAGGAATCAATGAACTCAAGAAGCAAATAGATAAGGAGTTTAAGATAAGTGACTTGGGAAACTTATCTTATTTTCTAGGAATGCAGATTGTGTATACTCAACATGGAGTATATGTTTCACAAGAGAGATATTTGAAGAATCTCCTAGTCAAGTTTAACATGGAAGATTGTAAGACCTCAACTACACCATTGGAGGTAAATCATAAATTAAGCAGGTATGGAGGTGAAGAATTCAATGACATGAAGAAATATCAGAGTTTGGTAGGTAGTTTGATCTATGCTACCTTGACAAGGCCAGATCTATCATATGCAGTAGGTGTGTTGTCACAATTTATGCATTGTCCAAAGAAGACTCATTGGATTGCAGCCCAAAGGGTACTCAGATATATCAAAGGGACCCTAAGTGAAGGTTTGTACTATGGTTTCACTTCTGACACAAGAATTAAAGTGTTTAGTGATGCAGATTGGGCAGGTGACTCAGATGATAGAAGGTCTACTCATGGATATCTATGTTATGTTGGAGATAAGTTAGTTTCTTGGTGTTCAAAGAAGCAACATACAGTTGCTTTATCATCCACAGAAGCTGAGTATAAGGGAATGGTAGAAGCTGCGAAAGAAGTCATATGGTTGAAGACCTTGATGAAAAGTTTTGAGATTGATCATAGTACTCCAATAATTTTTGGAGACAATATGAGTTCTTTGTATTTGGCAGCTAACCCTGTTTTTCATGCTAGGACTAAGCATATAGAGATTCAGTATCATTTCTTGAGGGAAAAGGTACTTGATAAAGAGATTGAAGTGATGTACACTCCAACAAAAGAACAAGTGGCAGATATGATGACAAAGAGCTTGGATGGACCTAAGCTACAGAGATTCAAGGAGATGGCAGGAGTGAAGAAGAATGGAATAATCACAATTAGTGAGTGAGGGGGAGCTGTTGGAGCAAACCAATCACAAATTGATGATTATACAGATCTTGGAGAGTGCTTATGGTCAGAATGAAGCAAAGGAAGACATTTGCAAAATGAAGAAGAATTCAGGATGTTGTCTTGTACACATATGTACATATAAGTGAAGAATCTTGTAAGCTAAGTATAGTTAAATCCTTAGAATGATAAGGAATAGAGTCATAGACGCGAGATGAGTCTAAAGTCGTGTATATATAAGATAATTATGACAAGAAATGTATGTGAGAAAGTAATAGAGTCATTTTTGTAGATGACAATTTTGAGGAAGATGTGTAGAGAGTTTTTTTTCAGAAAATAGCGACGGGTTTTTCTCTGAGTGCTCTCTGTCTGATCATGTGGATCAGAAATCCTTTTGTACACATCTAATTGAGAAGCTAATGAAGCTATGTCTAGAGTTTCATAATCTAATTCCTCTCCTACTGTGAGAATGATCATTAGGAACATTCATATGTAGAATGTGAGAACTGAAGCCTGAAAGTAGCGCACTTTTCCGTCTCAGTATTTTGATCAGATCTGAGTGTATACTGTAAAGTTTTTGATGAGTGAGCACTTAAAATTTAAGTTAGAAGATAAGGAAGCTATGGCTAAAAGCATTTAGCAAAACGGGTTCCAGATTGGGAGAAATCAAGTTAAGAAGTTGGCTATGTCGAAGGCGCAACTTCTGAGAGTTATTTTCTGACATGTATTTGATCT
>CM035435.1:46369031-46376531 GCA_020310875.1 Ceratopteris richardii
CGAAGTATTGTCACACTACGGTTAAAGATAGTTAACAGTTAAGGTTTTCACAGTAAACGTATTTTGGTCAGTTATAGTTTCTCAGTAAACGAGTAATTTCCAGTAGAAGAATGAAGTAGATCTCGCAGAATAATGCGAAGTTTTGTATGAGAGATAACTCATTATGTAGCTAGACATCTCTACTTTCAGTTGATCAAAGTTTTCGGTGGAAAAGATATCAACACACAGTACAAAGCCTGACCGGAAAGAGGTTTCCTGAACTAGTGGAGTTTTTCTTTAAACTTCAGGAAGAGTTTAGTAAGTTAAGGAAGTTCACGCATCACTCCCTTACTTCATAAACATTCACTTGAAGTAATTATAAACAGAATTGAAGATCATTCCGGTACAATTCCGGTACGATTACAGTGTCAATCCAGTGACAGTCTGCTGAAGTTTCAGTGAAATTTTTCAGTAAATTTAGAGCACAGACTTATACGTTGAGCGTTAGAAACTTTGATAAGCTATTGATTGATTACAGAGGTGTTCTAAATCACTCTAGCTTAGCTCTTCTTGGGTGTGGCGATTTCCGCAGGCTTAATAAGGTTAAGCCTTTGTCGCGTCGACAAGGTGTGGTATCAGAGCAAAGAAGGATACCACACATCCGCAACAGAGAGCCGAGTAAAACCACAACAATGGTATCAGAACCAGAATATCCACCCTCAATTGGCGTCAGAACCAAGGATAGACCCAAGAGCCGAAAGATTCTGAAAAGCAGAAAGGTTCTCAAGGAACAACCAGAAGTGAAGATACAAGAGAAGTCGAAAATTTTCATAAGGAAAGGAGAACGCTGAAGAGATCAACAGCAAACGGTATCAAGAAGTATTCTGAAGTCATCCTCAAGAGTAAAGGTTTGTGAAAGGTAAAACCCTTAAAAATTATGGCAGACCACGTTACTATTGACAAACTAGACAGAGATAATTATCCCGCATGGGTAATGCGCATGGAAGCCTTACTTATGAGTAAGGACTTAATGATGTATGTGATCGGAGAAGAAAAGAAGCCGACTTTCGAAGATGATAGTCAACCGGAAAAAGAAGAATTAGAAGCCTTGAAGCTATGGCAGAAGAAAGATGCAATGGCAAGAGCCTACATCTATAATACCATAACAGACCATCTACTACCGCACATTAGAGGTCTGGAGAAAGTAGAGGACATATGGAGTGCACTGGAAGATCATTTCCAAAATACTACGAAAGCCAGGAAGGCTAGCTTATGGTCCGAATTTACGACATTCAAAAAGAAGTCGAGTCAAAGCATTAGTGACTATGTTACTAAGATGAAGGATCTAGCAGATAGTCTTGGATCCATAAATGAAGAAGTCGAAGATCACAGATTGATAGCACAACTACTTACAGGTTTGAGAGGAGATGAAAGGTGGAACCTTTCGTACTCTCAACTGAACTTTCTTTAAATCATTTTGTGCCAGATTTAAATCAGTTGCTTGGTTTGATGCTCACATATGAGAAAGACCTGAAAGGAGATGCAGATAAAGGACAAAGTTCTGCAATGTACATGAAGAACAAGAAGAAAGACAAAGGTAAACCAAAAGACGAAGAAGAGTCGAGCTCTCAGGCCTATTACACAAGAGGTAAAGGCACTGGTAGAGGAAAAGCAAGAGCTTTTGGAAGAGGAAGAAGTAGCCAGAATACCAACAAGAAGGCCTGCTGGATTTGTGGATTAAGTAATCATCTGGCTCATGACTGTTGGCACAATCAACAAGGATCAAATCAGAATCAGAACAATAATAGCAGAACTAGGAGCGGAAGATATCAAAGAGGCAGACAAGGCCAAAGAGGAGGCTATGGTAGAGGTGGAGCGAGAAGTTGGGGACAGAATCAATCCTACAACACCACCTACAACAACTACGCAAATGATACGCAGAATGAAAGTCATACATCGTTGATGATGAACTCTATCAACACATCAGAAAATGAAGACCTAAAGGTATTTTACATTGATGCTCGATGCTCTAATCATTTGTCAGGAAATATAGAACTGATGTCAGAACTAGAAAAAGGTAGTTCTAGTCACACTGTTCAAACAGGTGACAATACGAGACATAACGTACATTGGATTGGAAAAGTGAAATGCAAGAGTGGAGCAGATTTGCTAACCAATGTTTTGTATGTTCCAACAATACCAAAAAATTTGATCAGTGTGGGACAAATAGTTGAAAAAGGTTTTCAAGTCAGATTTACAAACAAAGGAGTATTTGTAGAAGATCCCGAGAATGGATATAGTTAGATTGTCTCTGGAAAGAAAGAAGGAAGACTCTTTACTTTAAGAGTACAAGGGAACATTGGCCAAGCGTTGCTCACACATGGAGAGAAGGTGATTACAGAACTTGATCTCTGGCATAGAGATTGGGTCATTTCAATGAAAAAGGAATTAAAGCCATGATAGCAAACTAGTCAGTACTGGGATTACCGAGCATACAGAATCAACATATGATTCACAAGTGCGAAGCATGTCAGATGGGAAAAGCCCACAAGTTACCTTTCCAGAAGAAAGGATTCAAACATGATGGAGTACTCGAGCTTATTCATACAGATGTATGGGGGCCAACGAAAGAAGGATCAATCAGCGGATCGAGGTACTATGGCTTATTCATTGATGATGCAACAAGGTGGATAACTCTTTATGTTTTGAAAGACAAATCAGAAGTGTTTCGAGCTTTCAGGCATTTTCATGCATATGCTGAAAGACTTAGCGGACGAAAACTTAAAAGACTGATGTCTGATGGAGGGGGAGAATACTTCTCCCGAGAATTCAATGACTATCTTTGGAACGCAGGTATTAAGAGAGAAATAACATGCAGATATACACCACAACAAAATGGAGTAGCAGAAAGAAGGAACCGAGTTCTAGTTGAATTTGCACGAGCTATGCTAAACGAAAAAGAGTGTCCAAATTATCTTTGGGCTGAAGCTGTAAACACAGCTACATACTTGGTAAACAGATTACCATGTACAACATTAGAAGGAATGACCCCTTATGAAGCTTGGTGGGGAAAGAAGCCAACACTTGATCATTGCAAAGTGTTTGGATCAGTAGTGTATGCTTATGTACCATCGCAACTGAGACATAAGCTTGAATCGAAAGCAGAGAAATATGTGTTAGATCTAGATGGAGTGGGAAATCTTTCATCTAGAAAACAACAGTTGTTTTACGACATTGAGCTTTTTCATCGGATATGATGAAAAACAGATGGGTTATAGGTTATGGAGTCCTCTAACGAAACAGTTTATTGTTTCTATAGATGTTACTTTTGATGAACAGAAAAGCTGGTATGCAGATCAAAGTCATACGACTGAAGAAACTGAAGAAGAGGTAAGAAGGAAAGAGAAAGGAAAATCAATTGTGCAGGTGAACAGAGATGAAGATCATATGCAGGCAAGTACGTCAAGGATCGGATCTGGTATGAGAAATGAAGATGAAGAAGTGTATTCAGACACTTATGAAGAACCAAGAAGGTCAAGCAGGACTAGAAGACAACCAGAAAGGTATTCATATGATACCTCATACATAACTCAAAAAGATTACGCATATATGGTCAAAGATGATGAAGAACCACAAAGCTATGATGAAGCTAAAGGCAAGAAGCAATGGAAGAAGAAATCAGCGCACTGAAGGAGAACAAGACATGGGAACTTGTTCCGAAACCAAATGGTAAGAAAGTAATCGGAAATAAATGGGTTTTCAAAGTAAAGAAATTTGCGGATGGAAGGATAGCCAAACACAAAGCGAGGCTGGTGGTCAAAGGCTATGCCCAGATGCATGGCATAGATTATGATGAGACGTTTAGTCCTGTGGCAAGAATGTCAACCATAAGGATAGTAATTGCTGTAGCTGCATCGAAAGGATGGAAGCTAAGTCAGCTAGATATAAAGAACGCATTTTTGAATGGATACATTTCTGATGAAGTGTACATGGAACAACCTGAAGGGTTCGAAAGTTTCAGATACCCAACCTTTGTTTGCAGATTAAGAAAAGCACTTTATGGACTGAAGCAAGCTCCAAGAGCTTGGAATAACAGACTTGTGAAATATCTGAATGAACTTGGATACCAAAGTTCGAAGGCAGACGCAAGTCTACTCATAAAGAGAACAGAAGAAGGTATGATCTACATTTGTATTTATGTAGATGACTTAATAATCACAGGAACCTCACATGAAGGGATTACAGAAGTAAAGAAACTACTCGAAAGAGAGTTCAAGATCAGTGACCTAGGGAAGTTATCATAGATAGATACATAGATAGATAGATAGATAGATAGATAGATAGATAGATAGATAGATAGATAGATAGATAGATAGATAGATAGATAGATAGATAGATAGATAGATAGATTCATAGATAGATCCATAGATAGATCCATAGATAGATCCATAGATAGATAGATAGATAGATAGGTAGATAGGTAGATAGGTAGATAGATAGATAGATAGATAGATAGATAGATAGATAGATAGATAGATAGATAGATAGATAGATAGATAGATAGATAGATAGATAGATAGATAGATAGATAGATAGATAGATAGATAGATAGATAGATAGATAGATAGATAGATAGATAGATTGATAGGTAGGTAGGTAGGTAGGTAGCTAGCTAGGTAGATAGATACATAGATAGATAGATAGATAGATAGATAGATAGATAGATAGATAGATAGATAGATAGATAGATAGATAGATAGATAGATAGATAGATAGATAGATAGATAGATAGATAGATAGATAGATAGATAGATAGATAGATAGATAGATAGTTAGATAGGTAGATAAATATACAAATAGATAGATAGATAGATGGATGGATACATGGAAAGATAGATAGATGGATAGAAAGATGTATAGATAGATAAATAGATAGATAGGTAGATATTTAGATAGATAGATTGATAGATAGATAGATAGATAGATGGATAGATAGATAGATAGATGGATAGATAGATAGATAGATAGATAGATAGATAGATAGATAGATAGATAGATAGATAGATAGATAGATAGATAGATAGATAGATAGATAGATAGATAGATAGATAGATAGATAGATAGATAGATAGATAGATAGATAGATAGATTCATAGATAGATCCATAGATAGATCCATAGATAGATAGATAGATAGATAGATAGCTAGATAGATAGGTAGATAGATAGATAGATAGATTGTTGGTGCAAGTCAAGCCTTCACAATTTGGCTTGGATACTATCTTGAAGACTCTACATGAAGCAAGGATTATAGGAACACTAGCTTATGAGTTATTACCTCTTTACCCATTGTAAAAGTCTATATGACTTAGCATCTTATGTAATCACACCTACTTGATTAAGTCATGGAAAAATTGATTGATTGATTGAGGGAATATCTCAATCAACTTTTAGGTGAAAGATTCTAGGAGATTGATTTGAATTCAAATTCAAATTATCTCTCAATACTTATGAAAAGTGAAGTCAAAAAGTCGCGGGTTAGCTGTTCATTTTCTAGCTCATTTTCCCGAGGCATATCTCACCTATCTTTGAGTGTGTGAGTGCTACACTATTGTCCACACACCTCTATCTCATTAGGCAATGCTTGACATGCCAATGAGTTTGTAAATCAATGTGAAGTAATACATACATTTTACATCTACAACTTCTGTGTTCTCTGAGTTGTCTACCTCCAAGTCTGTCAACTTCAACAGGCCATATCTCGGTCATTACTCAAGCATTTCACGTGATTCAAAGCACATTGGATTGAGCTCAAAGTTGTCTACACGCCAACAAATTTTCCACTCAATTGGTTCAGCCATTGCAGAGAAATCACGCTCGAAGTGCTCATTGTTCTGTGTCTGCAGAGTTCCTAAAAAGTCGGGGGTACATATATTTTTGCTAAATTTATTTCTCAGAGTATAGTTCATCATTTCTTCTCATTCCACTTGCAAATGGTACGTTGTAAAGCTAATTTAATATGTCCAGAAGGAATTTGATCAATTGTAAGTGTGCTGGTCATACTGAGTGAAAGACTGAGCAGGTGTCAATACCAAAATAGCAAGTTTTCTTGATTTTTGAAGTCTCAAGTAGTCTGTTTTGATTTGATCATTACACATATCATTTGCAAAGTACATATATGCTTTCTTGGTATCATTTGGAAGTACATATATGCTTTCTTGGTACTCACCTGAACAAAATGGGGTAGCTGAAAGAAGGAATAGACTCATTGTTGAAACAGCTAGGTCTATGCTTAATGAAAAGAAATTACCAAATTATCTTTGGGCAGAGAGTGTATCTACTGCCACATATCTCATTAACAGGTTGCCATCAAAGTCACTTGATGGAATGACACCTTATGAAGCTTGGCATGGTAAGAGACCATCATTGGATCATTGCAAAATCTTTGGTTGTATTGCATATGTGCATATTCCCTCACAGGTAAGGGGAAAGCTAGACCCTAAAGCTGAAAAATGTATCTTCATTGGTTATGACCTGAACCAGAAAGGGTACAGATTCTATATCCCCTCAAACAAAGGTTTCAAGGTAAGCAGAGATGTCATTTTTGATGAGAATGACTCATGGTATGAGAATGAATGCAGGAAGGTTAGTCTACCCTATGATATGGAAGAAGATTTTCCAAAGCTCACCAAGGAGGAACCAATCCAGAAAGAAGACTCAAGCTCAGATGATGATGACACAATCAACCTTGAGGAATTCAAGGCATGGAAGTCCAAAGGGAAGATGAAAATGAAGAAGCTAGAGGACATACCAGAATCCTCAACTCAAGCTATGAGGAGATCTCAGAGAGAAAGTAAGAAGCCTATCAGATATGGGTATGATACTTCTCTTGTAACTAAGCATTCTGTATATCTTGCAAAGGACTTGTTAAATGAAGAACCAGGTTCATATGAGGAGGCAATCACAAAAACAGAATGGAAAGAAGCTATGGATGAAGAAATAGAAGCTCTCAAGGAGAGTGACACATGGGACTTGGTACCCAAGAAGGACTCTATGAAGGTGATAGGATCAAGATGGATCTACAAACTCAAGAGGAACTCTGATGGTACAATCAACAGGTATAAAGCTAGGTTGGTAGCCAAGGGTTTAGCACAAACCCAAGGCATTGATTATGAGGAGACATTTTCTCCTGTGGCTAAGATGCCAACAATCAGAATTTTGGTGAGTGTAGCTGCATCCAAGAATTGGAACATGTACCAATTAGATGTCAAAAATGCTTTCTTGAATGGATGGATATCTGAAGAAGTCTACATGTCACAACCACCTGGCTATGAAGATCCCAAGAAGGTAAATTATGTTTGTAATTTGAAGAAGGCTCTATATGGATTGAAGCAGGCACCTAGGGCATGGAACTACAGGTTGACAACATATCTCCAAGATCAAGGGTTTACTATGAGCAAGGCAGATACATCATTGTTTATCAAAAGGAACAATTCAGAGGTAATCTACTTGTGTGTTTATG
>CM035435.1:46384031-46431531 GCA_020310875.1 Ceratopteris richardii
ATTGTAGGGCAGTTATATTACAAGGATCACTCAGGAGTGTTGCTAAGATGTGTTCCCCCACACGAAATTGCTTCAGTCATCACAATGGCTCATTCGGCATAAGCTGGAGGTCATTTTGCAGTTGACCTGACCCACTGGAAGATTCTGCAGAGTGGCTTATGGTGGCCTATGATGTACCGTGATCTGACCAAGTATGTGCAGCAGTGTGATGAGTGTCAACATTTAAGTCAACCTTTACAACACCATTACTTTCCGCTCCAACCAGTTTTGCCTCTCGAACCCTTTCTGAAATGGGGCTTGGATTTTATTGGGCCAATCACACCTCCTGCGACACTTACCAATAACCGATATATACTTACCTGCACAGATTATGTGACAAGGTGGGCCAACGCTTGGGCTCTATGGTCAGCCACAATTGCTATGGTCAATAAATGTTTGATGAAAGATATTTTTCCACGCTATGGTTTACCCTTGGAGATTGTGACTGATCGAGGTATGCACTTTGCAAACACGTTAATGCAAGTGCTTACTAAAACCTTCCAAATTGTGCATGAGTTCATTTCTCCCTACTATCCACGAGCGAATGGACTCGCTGAGAGCACCAATAAATCTTTGTTGAACATCTTAAAGAAACTGGTATTAGATTGCCCGGAGAGATGGGACCAATTCCTACCTACCATATTATGGGCCTACCGTACAACATATAAAGTGGCAACCGGAACAACGCCCTTCAAGTTGGCTTATGGGTTGGAGGTGATTGCTCCTATGGAACTGGTGGTTCCTGGTCTACGAGTGGCATTAGAGCATAAATTATTATCAGAAGAATCTTTCCCTTTCCGATTGGAGACTTTAGGGTCTTTGGATGAACAGCGCCTGGAGAGTTTTCTGGTGTTGTAGGAAGTTCAGCTCAGACAAGCACAAACTCACGATCGTTTCCTTAGAACCCTTGTATTTACCATGAACCAATTAGTGCTCTTTTATAATGCTAAATCTAACTGATCCGCTGGAAAGTTTAAATTGTGCTTGTTCAATCTGTACCACATTGCCGAACAAGTGGGACTAGAAACTTTTCGGTTATCCACCCTAACTGGTACCCTTCTTCCTAAGGCGATCAATGGATCGAAGCTTCATCCCTATTATCCACCGCCTTCATCCTCATGATGTGTGATCGGTATTTTTACTCCTTTTTTTCCACTGTTCTCCCTCGACGTTCCTGTCCTCTTTGCATAATTCTGGTTGACCGATTGACCATAATCTTTTAGTTTTCTTAACTACCCATGATTAGCAGCCGCCTTCTATGTCTCCGATTTTGTTAGTGCGTGCATGTTGCCATTATACCTGTATATTTCCAACACTGTGTGATGATTAGGTTTCTTTTTGTATGATTCTTCTAGTGTTTCTTCTTAATCCTATTCTTCACGCTGTTATTCCCTATTGCATCCTTGTGTGCTTGCGACCTTTGTATTCGCTGTGCTATTGTGTGTTTTTGCTTGCACTATGGAAGCCCTGGTAAATATTGTCACCTTTCGTGCTAGCCTCGCTCCGGATGTGAGCGAGTTCCTACGTGCTCACGGTCTCCTGGCCTTCGCTGAATTGCCTTGGCATTCAGTGGACTGTCATCCCTTCTATGTGCAGATAATCTCTACCATAGCTACCATGCCTGCTAGAGAACAATGTTGGCCGTTGGCATGTTTCAATCCCCGTGTTGTTGTTACTCTCAGTACCGTCGCTGAGGAGTTCTGTCTCCCTTAGGAGGGGTTGGGTTATGGCCCTCTCCTTCCCATGGCGACCATGAAGGAACTTTTCCCCACGCACTCGTCTAACGAGTTTGCCATTTTATCTCATCCAGAACCAGAGCACACCGCACTCCAACTCCTAGTAGCTGCCTTAAACCTCCAAAAATGCACTTACGGCATCTCACATCCTTTCTACTCCATGATCGACACTGCATCTCGAGAGGCCATCATCTTCACTTCATTCTTTTTCCGGTGCATTCACCGTGAATGCCAAGCCGTTTCCAAACAACTAGCCAAGAATGAGATCCCTAGGACCCGATTACCACACTTGCTCACCTTTCTCCTTTCGATGATTCAAGCAGAGCAACCACCCCCAACGAATACTCTGCTCTTACATGAGGAGTCTACATAGATGCTAGAGGATGATGATGACGAAGATCTTCTCCACTTCTTCCAGCGCAAACGCACTCGCATCAGCCCATCCCACAGTCAAGTGCAAGAATCAACCATTTTACAAGAGGTTGAAGTCTTCCATGATACCGCAACGTCACAACAGGTAGCATTTGCCCAATCTTCTCCTCTTAAACAGCAGGATCCTGATATTACCATGGAAGGTGTGGCTGAATCTCTTCCCCATGGGATGAAGCACAATCCCTAGATGACATGACTGTGAAGGATACAGAGGCGGATAGCACTATCATTATGTGTCATCCATCCTCCTCACAAGTAGCAGATGATGAAGCAGACACGACAAAGCAACCACAACCCCTCCAACTACACTTCTTGCCGTTACTATTGGTTCTCCTTCCTTGCCTCCCACTGCAATCGGTGAGGCCGTGTCCAAAGTTCTGTCTTCACCCGACTAGTCTCCACCCTCGTCTCCACACCTCCTTTCTGCCCAACCATCGCAGCATACTTCTTCTATTCCCACCCTCGTTATGTTCATCGAATTGGCGTCTATGGGCTAGTTATTAATTCACTTATCCTAGCAATTACCTCTTCAATTGAAGACGGCACAACAAACTCTTTGATAGGAGCTATAGAGCAAAGTAGACCTCCTGGAAGCTGATATCGCACCCCTCCAAGAAGAACTTCTTGAAGCCAAAACCGATATTCACTCCCTACAAGTCCAAATTCAGCGATTGCAGGAATAGTTGATAGAGAAAGATCTTATTATTGTCAAACAGGACACCGAGATTAATGGATTAAAGCAAGAGGTTGCAGATAAGCAGGATACCATGACTGTGTTAGGCAACGAGCTTCATGACATGCGGGATAAACTTAGCATATTAGAAGAGGCTTCATAGAGGTTAGCTACGAATGTTATAAACACTAAGAGAGAGCTTAAGCAGGTCACCGAGGAGCTGTTCCACAGAAGCCCATCCTTGGAAGAAGAGATTGGTCGGAATATTAAGTTGAAGAAGGAGATTCAAGCAATTCAAAAGGAAAGAGAAATCTTTTACAAGACAATGCAATTTCAATCTAAAGAAATCCAACGTAGGGAAAAACAACTAGGAATTCAGGGAGAGAGAGAGAGAGAGAGAGGTTTTATTTTCAAAATTTTCATTCCCCTTTTTTTTGGGAAAAAAATCAAATCCATGGGGCCCTTTTTTTTAATGGAAATATCTAAAAATTGGAGAAAAACACAAAAAAAATCCAAAAAAAATGCAAAAAAAATAAAAAAAATTCTCAAGTAATTCTCAAAAAAATTCCTACAGGTATAGGCCAGTTTCCTCACTCAAAACCACACAGAGCTTCCTTTATTCCTCCAATTTGGCAAGAAAATGACATTTGAAAAGGATAAAAAATGCTAGAAAAATTCTAAAAATGCTTGAAAAATTCCCAAAAAAAATTGAGAAAGTGGGCTTAGGAAAAGGCTATGAAATGGTTGCTAAATTTGCTAAAAACTCAAGGAACAAGCATGAAAAAAGATAAAAACTACTAAAATTTAAGCAAAAATTATGAGAAGGCTATGTACAACTTGGATAAATTTTGCGAGTTCTAGGTGATCCATGAATCTACATTTGTGCTGATGATAGCCGTTGAGCCATGATATGATGACTTCGAGAAACTCCTCCATAATCTCCAATTGTACTGCACTTCATTTGTTTTTTCTTCATGTTGGGCACACTGATCATCATATAGGGCCACCTTAAATCCTTTAATAAAATATTATCTTCTCCATACTGCATCTTTTGTATCTTTGTTTCAGCAACTTTATAACTTAATCTGCAAAAAAAATTAATTTTTACTATTCCAGCTTCTTCATCCAATGGAACCCTCTGTTTCCAAAGACTTGCAGGTACTCCTTCCACATCCTTGTAAATCCTTGCACGTACCATCATAAAAATTGAGATAACAGATGATATTCATACCAGTATCCATAACAAACTAGCCCTTGATATAGGATTTGAAGTAGCTTCATCACTGCTGCACTTAAGGGCTTTTCTTTTCTTCTCTCTTCCATGGCCTTTCACTAAGACTGTTTCACTCGAGTCAGTAACCTGAACGATGTCATCTTTTCTTCATATGCTTCCTTTCTACTTAAGTTTGAAAAAACTCCATAGCAGGAAGATGGGTCTTGTGCATGGAGCCAAGCCAACATGTTTTCATCTTCATATAAAATTTTTCCTTCAAATAGATCTGCTTTTGGGTTGTCCAACAATTCTTCCTCCATACAAATACCAATTGTCTACATCGTGCTGGTGTGTCTTTGATTGTCTAGTCCTTCTTCTAAAAATACATGTTGCAACTCTTTTCCCTCTTTCTTTACCCACATTGTGTCCTTACCCCAGTCATGTAGTACATTGGCATGCCTTAACCAAGGTATCCCAATTAATAGAGGAAACTTCCTTCTACCTGTGGAAACCTTAAAACAACAAAATCCAAGTTAAAGATGGTACCTTATATCTTGACTAGGACTCTAGGGACCACTCCCATAGGCTTTACTATACTTTGGTCTGCTAGTGTTACAGTGAAGTTTGTAGGTTTTGAAGGGTGTATTCCAATCTTTTTCATGGTATATTCAGGCATCAAGTTAATGCCAGAACCACCATCCACAATAACTCCTTGAAACTCATGAACTTTGATAGAGACTGTTAGCTGAGGGCTCTTATAATCTATGAGGGGTGCTTCCCCTAAACCTTTATCTTTATGCATGACAACAGCCTTTGCCACTAAACTTGTTGTGGACATTTCATGAATTATATGCAAGAGTTCTGACCTGAACTTCCCATCCATCTTTATTAAATACAAAATACTCACCTCCTTTTTCATGGACTTGAGTAGTCTGGAAGCTTCTGATTCCTTAAGAGCATGGGATCCAAATGACTTATCAAACTCCTCATGAGCCCTGTTGAATGCATGTCCAATGGCTTCACTGGTACCTATGAGATTTGTTTTTTGCCTTGTGTCTACACATGTGGTGGCTTTGTCTTCAGATGTCTCTTTATCTTTGTTCAATCCATTAATCCTTGATTCTTGACCTATTTCCACTTGTGCCTTCCCCTTGTTTCTTGTCTGCACTGTAAAAGATTCAATTTCTTCTAGCTAGACCACCCTGGTAGATGCACATTGACTTGATCTACCATTTCTTCTTTGCACATAAAAATCATTTGAATGTGGGGTCGCGATGAGGATGCTTGGTTCTTAGGACAACAATTAGTATAGTGGTCTCTGGCCTCTGGGTAGTTCTTGCAAGGAGGGGCATTTTCTAGGAGAGTGCACCTACTTTGTTAATGCCCACATTCTCCACATTTGAAACAAATAATTAGCCTCCATGGCCCATTTTCAAAGTTATCCCTATGTTTAGGGTTGTAGTTGTTACGTTGATTAGGTGCAACTGCCATCACATTTGCTCTTGGTAGGGCTCCTCCTTTTGTCCAATATGTTGTTGTAGGCATTCCTCTTGATTGACATTCATGGGCCTCATGACCAGCTTTCCTACATAGTTGGAAAGTTACACTTAACAGAGGACATTCACTTACTATACGACCTTCCTTGTTGCACATGGTACACCATAGCCCACTTTTGATGTGACCCCCTTTGGGTTCCTGCAACTCCTGTCGAAGCTGAGCTAGTTCTTCTACTTGGGCTTCCTCGTCCTTTTGTAGCTTCAATACCTCAATCTCCCTCCTCAACTGAGTAACAACATTCTCCTCCTCTTTATAGGGCTTATTCCTTTTTAAGCCCTCCAGCTCTTTCCTTAGTTGGATTATTGGATCCTCGATTTTTGTAGAATAGGGTAGTTGAGAAGAGCTTGCTTCATATTGTTGTCTTATTTGCTCTAGTCATGTAGCTAAGTTTATGAACTCCTCTATGGAGGCTGTTGGCACCACTAATTCCTTGATTTTACATTGTGTGGTTACTGGAAATGGCTTAGCTAACCATTGCTTAATAACGAAATCATGTGGAGGATCTCACAACTTAGCCATTAGTGCCTTGGTCCTAGTTACAAACTCTGGGAACTTTTCACCTAGACTCAGTCTCAAGTTTCCTAATTCCTCTATGATGATCTCTGTAGTATTTCCGTGCTGGAATTGATTTTTGAATGCATCTTTCATTAAGTCCCAAGTGGTGAAATGGTTTTCAGCAAACTGGCTCAACCATTTATCAGCTAACCCTTCTAATGTGGTAGGAAGAGTATAAAAGAGGCAACCTCTTTTCCCATCCAGCCTCTTGTTCTGCATAGTGTTAAAAACCTCCTAATATGCTCCTCTGGATCTTCCTAAGCTAAACCTTTGAAAGAAGGAAATTTTATATTTAATCTTGATAGTAGGATTTCCAAATCTACCTGACCTGCCATGCTCTTTACTGATGAGGTTGATGACAGTGGACTGGAGCAGCTTCTAACAACCTTCCTTCTTGTTGTTTTACAGGTGACCCTCAATGTTTGGGACCAGGTTGTGGTCATGAGCTACTCATAGTTCTCTTAGTATGAGATAATTGATAAGAATATTTACCTCTTAACCCAATGAAGTAGTGCTATCGACACTTGAATAATGCTTCTCCACACTGCATTATTTCTTCTCCTATGCTCAAATCTCCTTGGGGTCCCACCATGCGTGGCAAATTTTTTTGGGGGATTCTTGGACAAGAAGGGATTTGAGTGTTTGTAGGAGAAAAGGGAAATACAAGAAGAAAGATACACACTGGAAGCCTCTGTCGATTGATTATAAGAAGAGAAATACAATGGTGATGCACAATACAATCCAATGCTTTTGTGCAAAATCCCACAGAGTGCTCAATCACAAAAATACCAAATACCCAAGGGTCATGTTGCTGCCGGCCTTCTCTGCACCAGACCTCCACCTTCTCCAAGCCTTCACTTGTGCACACCTTGCACCAAGCTTCCAATAGTCACTCTTCATGCACACCTTGCACTTCACTTCTCTTCATCGCACACTGTGTGTCTCTTGCACTTCTCTCTTGCCTAGCTTACCCTATGCACACCTTGCTTAGTCCTTCAAGAATAGCACTTGCCTTGATTTGAGTGTCAATTCACGTATGCTCCTAAGTGCAAGAGTATCTTGGTGCTCACTTTGATGCCCCAAGATTGTCTCCAAAAGTGGGCAGCCAACGAATCCTTGTTTTGTCCTATAGTGACTTTAGACTAGAACAAAATAATTTAATTGTGGGGCCATACTTTCACTTCAGCATACGCTGCCGCTTCACATACCTTCATATTTTGTCTTTTAATTCTTCACTTGTGCACCTAAGAGAGGGTTCACTTGAACCTTCCAAAACACTTTAAAAACAATTTGAACCTTAGAGAGATTACAGAAAATATCTCTGCAACTTGCAACCAACTTTCTACAATTCGATCCTTTGTGAACTAATGAATTGTGCACTACCTATGCACTTTGACACCTGAACTTTGAACACTTTGACTTTGCCAATGTTGACTTTGACCTTGACCTTCTTGACTTTGATTGCTTTGACTTTGATCTTTTGACTTTGATTGTGATTGACTTTGATTGTAGTTGACTTTGACCAATATGACCTTTAAGGGCTCAACAATGTGTCCTAGCAATTGATTTAAATCAGGAGTTAAATGATCTAGTGACAATTTAGTAGACAAAATGAATGGCTTCCATTTCTCATCTCCTCTCAAACCTGTGAGGATTTGCCTTACCAATTTATCCTCCTCTATATATTCATCAACTGCTCCTAATGCATCAGCAATGTCCTTCATCCTTGTTACATAATCAGAAATGGATTGAGAGGCCTTCTTCTTGAATGTGTTAAACTCTGCCCACAAAGATGCCTTGGCTTTGTAGTGTTTTGGAAATGCTCGTCCAAAGCATTCCATATATGAGTTGCACTTTCAAGACCTCTAATATGAGGTAGCAAGTAGTCATTGACTCCCATTTAGATAATGCTCCTTGCTTGAGCATCCTTCTTCATCCAAGTCTTCAAATATGAGAGTTCATCCCTAGTTGGAACACTAGGATCTCTAAATTGTGGTTTTTTTTCTTCACCTGTAATGTAGCCTATCAAAAGGCTTATGAAATGAGATTCCATCCTCATTGACCATGCTAGTTTTCTCTATTCAATTTCTCTATCTGAAGAGAATCTCCCATCCTTTCTTCACTTATGTATTACATCCTTCAAACTTTATGAGGAATAAGTGTACCTTTTCTTCGAATGAAGTTTGTTTTGATCTTCTTGATAACTTTAGGCCTCCTTCTCAAGCTTTCCCTTCAGGCTTTCACCTTTTGAACCT
This sequence comes from Ceratopteris richardii, assembly GCA_020310875.1. Taxonomy (NCBI): domain Eukaryota; kingdom Viridiplantae; phylum Streptophyta; class Polypodiopsida; order Polypodiales; family Pteridaceae; genus Ceratopteris; species Ceratopteris richardii. Next base: position 46,392,492 of record CM035435.1, read on the forward strand.
TCAAGTGTCGATTTTTGTATGACTGTAGCAGTCGGGGTCCTCCTTTCTTTAATTTTGATGATTCCTGCCCTGATACCAATGATGGAGAGTGTTAATCTCCAAAAACAAAAAGCTATCCTTGATGTTAGAGCACTTCTATATCAAGAACAACTCAAAACCTTTACCAATTTGGAGGATCAATACTCAATTATCAAAATATTGAGCTAACTATGAAAAGAGTCACATCTCAGAAAGGCTGCTGCACATAACTCATTCATTCACTGATCAAATGTGTAATGTTTTTTATAAAACTTTGCACAAGATGTTTGTATAATTTTCACACCTTCTCCAAGTTAAATCATCTCAAAAGATGAAGTATATCTTGAGAAATGATTCTTACAGTTCAACTATGTCTAAAACTATACTTTTCTACAATCGACTTTGGCACCTGTAACTTCTAAAGCATGGTTCTCTCAAACTAAAATGCATTTATTCAAATTCTTTTAGCCATAGTTAGCTTACCTTCAAACTTAATGGATAAGACCTTGCTTGCTCAAGACGTTACACTGTGGAAGGAAAACTAACCAAAACATTAGCATCAAATTTTGCACCTGTTGCAACTTCACTTCTTTACATTTACACATGTACATGTTCCTACTCTCAATTCTCTCAGCGTGATCACAATTAGGATCTGAAACCTTGTAGAGAGTTCCATCAACTACATGCTTAGACTTGTATAAAATCATTTCACAAAAGATTAAACATAGAAGGAGTACTCAGCAAAAGATCGGGTGCAATATTTTTTATTCTCTGAAAAATTTTACATCTAGATGAGAGAGAGAATTTCTTCACTTCTAAAGTGTCTAATGACATCTAATTCTTCTCATCTCATGCTCTCTCATACTTTCCCCAACTTTTTTACTTGTATATATAGGCATATATGTACAAGCTCATGACCATACAAAAGGTATAAGTGAGCTAACTATAAGTTTAATGTATATATGTACACAAGTCTTCATTTTCTGACTATGCACTATCTTCAGGCCTCATAAACTAATCTTTTCTTCAATCTTTGACTTCAATCCTTCATCCAAATCATCAATTGGTTGTTGACTTGCACCAATAGTACCTTTCTGTGATACATCATTGTTTCTAGTTCTTTCATCTTTACGTTCAATTTTTTACTAGAGTACATGCTTTAGATAAGGTTAAGCTAGAGAATATAAAACTTGTCATATTAAAATTTTTCCTACATGCATAAAATGACCTTATTGTTCATTCTAATCATTATCCTCACAATGTAATTCAGAAAGTTCAAAATGAATTATTTCACTATCGAAAAGCCTATTACAGACAACTATACGAAACGATACATTGAAAACATTGCATTTTTTTTTTTGGATAGGTGCTTTTTCTAGGAGTTTCCATGTGCTTGAAATCAAACAGAGTGCTCCAATTATAGGCGTGGATTGGTTAGTTCAAAATTTTGCAACAATCGATTATGAACAAAGAACAATCTCTTTAAGGCTAGAAGGTGAATCTATCCACATTCTAGGTGATGTGCATAATCCTAAGCATATTCTCATTATTGCTATGTAGATAATTAGAGGTTTATCTGAGGGGTCTAGAACATTTGTAGTGTACGTGAACAATTTGCATGAGAAAGATAATCACGAAAATCTTCCGAGTTATGTAGAAAATATTCTGAAAGAATATGCATATGTATTTGTAGAAGACTTTCTTGGTATACCTCCACCTAGGAAGATTGACCATGCCATTGACCTATACCTAAGGAGCAAACCATATTCTAGAGCACCCTATAGATTTAACAATGATGAAATGAAGGAGCTTAAGATTCAATTGGATAATATTTTGAAGAACCACTCCCTCACATAAATGACCTATTAGGTCAATCAATTGGAGTGACTATATTCACTAAGATTGAGTGAAGAGGTTATGCTTTACCTTTTTGGAGTAAAAAAGGCTTCTTCCACATTCATGTGCTTGATGAATATTTTTTTTATGATTATCTAGACCAATTCATCTTAGTATTTGGTGATGATATATTTGTATACTGTAAAGATGATGATGAGCATGTTTTACATCTCAAGAAGACTTTGCAAACTCTTAGAGAACACAAATTTTATGGAAAGAAGACTAAATGTTTCTTTGCTAAAGATAAACTTGTGTATCTAGGAAGGTTCATTTCTAAAGAGGGAATTCATATAGACCAAGATAAAGTGAAAATAACAATTGATTGGCTAGTTATTAAAGCTATAAGTGATGGTACAAGTTTTTTAGGATTGACACACTATGAAAGAGCATATATTAAGGAGTTGTCAAAGATAACTAATCCCCTCATAGTGTTGGCTAAAAATAATGTAGGATTTGTGTGGAGTGATGCCTATAAAAAATCATTTGAATCATTGAACTCAAAATTCATTAAAAATTATGATGTCAAATTACCAAAAATGGGAAAGCCTTTCCTGGTTGCATGTGATGCAAGTCGTAGTCAGATAGGGTGTGTTCTTTCATAGGAGGTAGGGTGGTTGCATATAAATCCAAAAAAATAAGAAAACATGAACTTAATTATCCTACTCATGATCTAGAAATTCTTGTTGTTGTACATGATCTTAAGCATTGGAGACATTTACTGTTAGGGTTGAAGTTTGAATAAAAAACAAACCATTCGAGTCTAAAATACATTTTCACACAACCATTGCTTAGCAATAGATGAAAGCATTGGTTTGAATTATTAAATGAGTATGATTTTGACATTAAGCATTTGGCTGGTAAGGAAAATAAGGTTGCTTATGCATAAAGTTGAAGACCTTTATGTAATCTCCTTTCTATAATAAATTCTGATTTTTTTAATCAAACTCAAGAAGAACTGAAACACGACTCTTTTAATGCACCTATCTTGAATTCTTTGAATGAAAATTAGGGATCGATGTATCAAGGCAAATTTCATTTGGAGAATGAATCTTTGTATTGTAACAAATCGATTATGCATATCTTCTGAGTTTCCATTGAAAGTTCAAATATTGCATGACTACCAATGATGTAGCTGTATATCGTGGTTATTCAAGGATCTATGTTAAAACGAGATATTCTTACTCTTGGCATGTATGAAGGGGTATATCAGAAAATATGTTTGTGAATGTTTAAAGTGCCAACATGTGAAATCTAAGTTGAAGGAAATGCTTAGAATGCTTCAACCTTTGGATGTTCCAAATCAAAAGTGGGAGTCTCTCTCTATGGAATTTATCACTAAATTATCTACAACCAAAAGAAAACATGATACCATATTTATGGTATTTGATCGACTTACAAAGATGACACATTTTTCCTATGCCAAAGATTGATACTACCTTAAGTGTTGCAAGAATAGTTTTAATGTGGAATGCCTAAAAACATTTTGGCCTATGTGGAATGCCTAAAAACATGATTTTTGATAGAGACTCTAGACTTACATCAAAGTTTTGGAGAGAAAGATTTTAATTGATTGGAAGTCAACTTTGTATGAGTAAAACTTTCCATCCACAAATTGATGGGGAACCTGAGAGTGTTAATTGCATACTTGAAGATATGTTGCATATGTACGTGAATGAAAAGAAGGATAAGTAGAGTGAATATTTGCCCTTGGTCGAGTTTGGATACAATAATGCATGTCATCCATCTATAAAAATGAATGTGTTTGAGGCTATGTATGGCTATAATTGTTTGAATCCACCTTCATTTTTTGGTTTTCCAAATAAAGTAGAAGTATCTAAAGAAATGCTTGAGAAGATGGATGAAAAGCTTGGAAAAATTAAGCAACACATAAAAAAAGCTGAGAAAAGAAAGAAGACACTCTACAATCTAAAGACAAGACCACTTGAATTTCAGATAGTTGACATGGTATTTCTTAAGCTCAATGCTCACCATTCTAAGTTGTTTGTAGGGAAGGATCATAGACTTTGTGCACGATATGTAGGGCCTTTTAAAGTTTTGAAAAATATTGGATCTCTTGCTTATTTGTTGGGATCACCTAAACATTTACATGTGCATCTTGTATTTCATGTTAGCTTACTTAAAATATATGTACCCAATGTTCGTCATGTTCTGTAGGACAACTATAAGTTGAAAGATGATGGATCTTTTGAACTTTGACCTAAAATAGTACTAGATAAGAGGGAAATATTACATAGAAATACACCTATGGTAGAGATTATAATGAAATGGCACACATACCGAGTTGAAGATTCAACTCGGATGAACTTACATGATTTTCTAGCACATTATCCTTCTTTCCAAATATGAGGAAAGAGGTCTTATAAGGGGTGAGTAACTATATTTTACCTTTTAATAGTGAAATAATTCATTTTGAACTTTCTGAATTACATTTTGGGGATAATGCACAGAATGAATAATTAGGCCATTTTCAAAGTTAGGGATGAAAATTTTTATGTTCTCTCTCTAAAACGTATTTGCATCATGTCTTCTAGTTGAAAATGGAACGTGAAGATGAGAGAGTTAAGATAAATGTTGTATGAGAGAAAGGTAGAACATGCATAAGAGAATAAAAGTGTCCTTATGAATTTTTTGTGAATCGTGTTTTAAGTACCTTGGTTAAGGCTCTAGATTACGTTCCTTGATTTTATTCTCTCTCTAGTATTTTTAGACTTTAAGGGCTCAAAAGGGATACTTGGATGTGGATTTGGACCTACATCATCTCTAACACTATTGTGCAGATCGAGGAGTTGAGCATTTTTGTGTCTCACAAGCTAAAGCTAATTCCTCATTGTTTTTGAGGTACACGACTAAGAAAAGTGCAATCTTTTAAGGTACTAAGAAAAAGTGGGCTTGTGCATTTGTATCTGAATCCTTGGTTTTGAAGCATACATGTTGGCATGCACACTTAGGAATGTCTTCATATATGTATTTTTGTTGGTTTTCTTCTTTTTTTGCACATGTATCCATAAACAAAGAACTTGACTAATACAAACACACACTTCAGCAAAAGTTCTTCATGCAACATTGGGAGAGCCAAAAATTCCTATATTTGGTAGACCACACACTTCCTTGGGGGTTGATAAAAACTATTATGAGAGAGAGATTTGTTGCATCAAGCAAAAAGAGGCCAAAAATTAGAGTTTGAGTAAGAGGTAAGAGTGAGAGTGCGAGTGTGAATGAGATTGTGATAGCTCCAGGGTGATTGGGAGGTCAAGGATTTGTCAAGAAACTAATTTCCAAAGCTATTGTATCAATTGATTCAAACCTATAACATTAGAACTTCTCTTTCTCTAAGTAATATCTTGTCTACCCTTTTGCATCAGATGTTCTCTTATCTTGTGCAAGTTCTATCTATCTATCTATCTATCGATCTATCTATCTATTTATATATCTATCTATCTATATATATATATATATATATATATATATATATATATATATATATATATATATATATATATATATATATATATATATATATATATATATATATATATATATATATATATATATATATATATATCTATCTATCTATCTATCTATCTCTTCCACTATTCTTGAGAAACGTGTTATCGAGGAAATGCTACATTGCCTAGGGATCAAGACACAATGTTCTTCACATTCTTCATCTTCATTAGATCCATATTTTCATGTAAAAATCATTCAATTTTCAAAAGCTCATAAGTACCTTGCTTTATGAAACATTCTCATCGAATACATTATAAATTTAAAAAATAATTCTTTAAATATCACCCTTGATATCCTCATGAATGTTTTCACTTTCAAGATCATCCAAGTTATATTAATGCTCTAGTGGATCCATGAATGTTTCTATGATCTTATGGTGATGTCGTACATCAGGAAGTCCAACAATGAAAACTCTTAAAGAAAAATAGTAAAACCGTTATATAAGAAATTTTCAAAACTAGAAAAGTCAATATAACACATGTACCTCCAATCCATAACTAAAAATACTTCATGACAACATTTCTTTACAGTCAAAGTATTCTCTAGAATTAAGCAACTCTCCAACTACCTTAATATTTTCAAAATATTCATTCGATTGATTACCTATATGCGCACCATGTTCATGCATATCAACAGGTTCATTTTTATGATGAGCACTTTCATAGGGTTCTATATTTTTCCATCTCTCATGTGCATTTATCTCATCGTTAACTTCATTCACTTCCTCATGATGTATATCAATCATTTCATCTATCAAACTTTTCTAGTAATTTTAAACAATGAATTGATCAATTTCATTTATTTTAGGGAATATCCAATTCAAAGAAAAGCCAATTCAAATCTATAGTGTATGCTAATATATTAACTTCTTCACATATTGCTTTCTAAGGAAGACCATGTTTGCTTTTCCCTTTGCAACCACTTACCATGTGAGGGCAAGATGAAAAGAAGAGATTATGCTATGCCTCTCCTATCCTTAATGCATGAATATGATCTGTTGATTCAAAACTCTATAAATTCCTTATGCAACCTTGAATCATAGAGGGCCTCATAGGCACATTTTCTAAACCTCTATTCACTCAAAAGAATGCTTCTTTGAACTCTTCTGGATTGCTTATTAGAGCTTTCAACACCTAAACTAAATGGTGGGCTCTTGATAATGAAAGTTACCTCACTCAAAATTATCACACCTACATTGAGAACCAATGCCTCTAAGGGAGATAAGTTATTGCCTTCATTAGGAATGCACACAAATATTAATTTTGACTTATGGAGGAATTTCTATATATGTGCTTTGAGAAAACTTTAGGCTCCAATGAAAGATCTATAAAAAACTAGAAACTACAAGAAATGAATAGAATTGGATAAGGAAACTCTAGTTAATGCTTAGAGCTATCTAGCTCCTACAAACAGAGATATGGGTCTTTACCATAGCTTCAACAAACTAATGCCTCTTTTGGACATGTTAAGCCTGATTGACTCCAATGATTTAGTGAACATGTTAGCACATTGATCCTTGGTACTTATGTGTTGCACTTGAACCTCCTTAACCTACATGTGCTCCTTAATGTATTGTGAATGCACCTCTATGTCCTTGCTCCTACCATGGACCATTGGATTGGTAGATAAGCTCAAGAATGAATTACATGGTCTCAATAATGAATTACATGGTCTCAACTGTGAATGCAATCAAACCAAACCAAATTTATCATTGTTCTAGAAGAGAGAAGAGTGAAGCATCTCTCTACTTATGTGTGTATGTAGATGACATGATAATTACGAGTGATCATGAAGAGGAATCACTAAAATATATGATTGGGAAAGAGTGAAAAATCATAGAAGTTCAATATCTCAAGTGCTTCTTATCTATTGAAGTCATATATAAGGATAATGGTATTTGACTTATGTAGAGCAGGTATATTTTGGATGTATTGAAAAAGCATGGACTCATAGGGTGCAAAAAATTAAGAAACGCAATAGATGTTAACATAAAATGTACTTCATTGAAACGTAATGAATTTTAGGATCCACTTTTGTATAGCTATATAGTCTATGTTCCATGCAAAGGAAAAATCATATAGAGGTGCATTATAACTACATTAACGAGAACGTGTTGGCTAAGGAGGCTCAAGTGCAACAAAAATGTGTCAAGGATTAGTGCGCTAACATGTTCCTAGAGCCATTGGACACAATGAAGCTTACAAATGTCAAAAGAGGCATTGGATTGTTGGAGATAGGATGAAGAGTGAGAGGTTGAAACTTGAGGAGGATTGTTAGAACTCAAATTTCAAGTTTAGTAACTTTGGAAACCTTGAATAGATTCCACTTTAGCATTTTTTGTAGAATTTGAATAGCCATATCTAGCTCACAAATTTATGTGTTTGCTGGTTAGATAGCTCTACTCGTTGTGCAGAGATTCCTTATCATTTTTGTATCTATTTCCTGTAATGTTCTCTTTGAGATTTACCGATGTCTTATAAAGTTTTTTCGATGCTCATATCTAGAATTTAAATATTTTAAGAGAAATTGATGCAAGTGTGAACACTAATCTTAATGTTCATGCCTAAAGGAGGAAATAAATAGCATGTGTGGGAGGCATTGGTTCTTATAAAAGGAGTGACCATTTTGAATGAGATAAATTTCATTAGAAAGATCTTATCCTTTAACTTGTGTGTAAAAAAAGCTCTTGGGTTCACTCCTTAAGAGTTGGGAGAATATCTATTTTCATGAGTAGAGGCATCTCTAAGTGTGTCGTGAGTCCATCCAAGCTTCAAGGTTGCAAAGGGAAGGTGTATATTCTTGCATCACCCATGCTAATACACATATAGGTGATGTAATGTTTGATGGTTCCTACAAGGCTAAATGTATGAGAGATTTTCATCATGTGGCAACAATCACAAAGATTATTTTTTCTATGGGTCAAATGGTTTAGAGAAATTGTACCTGAAGCTCAACCACAAGGGATGCTTTGTGGAAAGCACTAAGGAAAGGCACAAAATGGTAGTGAATGATGGAAAGTATAGAAGGCTATTCAAATTGGATGTCAAATAAAATCTCAACCATACTATCTACTTCACATGCCAAAAGAAAATAGTAGAAGAGATGGACCTATGGCAAAAAAGGTATAGAGTTATGAATACTGAGAGATTGAAAGATATGGAATGGAAGAGGTTAGTTCTTGGATTCACAAATGTTTAGAATCAAAGACTTAATAACTTGTGTGAGGATTGTCAATTAGGTTACCTTTGAAGAAGAGAAATTATGTGATCTATCATCCAATTGACCTAGTTAAAAAAAGGTTGGCAGCCAACCAAATAGAACTCAATAGGAGGTAATAGATATTTTGTACGTCTCATTGATAATTTTACAAGGAGGACTTGGCTTTATTGTATGAAGTGGTTATATGTATGTATATGTGATTGTATGTGTATGTGTGTATATGTGTATGCATGTCGACATGTGTGTATGTGTTTATGTATATGTGTGTGTATGTGTGTATGCATGTGTATATATATGTGATTATGTGACTTTAGCTGTGTGAATATGTGTATATGGGTGTATGTATATGTGTGCATATGTGTATATGCATGCATGTATGTATGTACACATATACTTGCATATGCATGTGTGTATGTATGCATTTGATAGTATGTATGTGTGTATATGTGTATGTGTGTATTTGTATGTGAGCTTGTCTATGCGTGTGTATGTATACATATGTGTATGTGTATGTGTGCATGTGTGTATATGTTTCTGAAATACAAGCTTCAAACTTAGCTTAATTTAGACTATCAGATGGATGCCACTTGGAGCCTCATAAAGCAAGCATTCAAGCATGAGAAATTATGAATCAAATTTAAATTTGAATCCCCACTCAATAGCCAAAATTTGAATCAAAGTTAGATGTGAGTAATTGCATGTAATCTAGGAAAATTAATTCCTAACTTTAAGGGGATTTTTTCTTATCTATATCTATACACACTCAACTTCGAATTAGGGAGATTCTCCATATGTGTGTGCTCCAACATATTTTGGAAGCAACTTAGGAGGCCCCTAAGCTATGCTAGCCCCCTGATCCTCACTCAATTAGTCACATCTCACTCAATTGTTGTAATATTTGGCTTCTTAGAAAGATGATTTGGCTATCTAAAGTTGGTTGAAGTCTCCAATGATTTCTCTGCATATTTTGAGAGGACCAGGTTCATCATTGAGCGTCTATTTGTCTACACCTAGTGAACATAAAATTTAGCCTCTCTTGAAGATATTGATGCTCCTAGCAGGAGTAAGACATTTAAGTGAAATGACTTGCATTGGAAAGGCCTTAAAGTCTACTCTATGTGTGAAAACATTTTTGGGATTGGTTTGTATATTCTTAGAGATTCAGTCATTTCATGAAGCAGACATTCTATGAAGTTTCTTGTGAGGACATTATAGCTTCATGGTTGCAAAGGGAAGTTGCAATTTCACCTAGTAGCGGTGTTAGCACTATTCCACACATTCCAAGCATTCAAGAGAACTTTGAGAAGACTTTGAAAGAGTTTGAAGGAAGAGGTGTTGCTAGATCAAGCTCAAAGACACAAACCAAACAAGGGGGAGCCTATTGGGGAAGAAAGAGGATAGTAGCATCATCTGTTGGATAGATCTTCAAGACCGGAGATAAATCTTTTGTTATTATTCAATTCCTGTGGACCAAACGGATCTAGGAGAGTGCATTAGAGTTCATCATGTTATAGTATATCACTCAAATTGAAGAGCTTGACAAGAATATTTATCAGCCATGGAAGTTTAGGATCTCTAGTTATCATAGGGGAAAAGGATTATGGGGTTTCATAAGTGGCACAAATGCAAGACCTAGATTAGGAGAGAATCCATCTCTTTATCAATTAGGGAAACTCAAAGAGTAGAATAAAAGGGATAAGATATTCATCTTCGTACTTTCACAACACCTTAGAAATGCCATGAATGAGCATATACAAGACTTAGATACTTCCATGAAAGTATGGGAAACACTAGAGAGAGTCTACCCCACCTCTAGTGAAGGTAGGAAAATATCATTGAAGAATTAACTTAATTGTTGGTGTAATTCACAAGCCTACACATTTGGCTTGACGGATACATTAAAGTCCATACACATATGGAGAAGCATAGGAACTATTCCTAATTGTTAAGTACCACTTTACTTCTTTGTAAAAGTCAGGTTTGACTTGGAATCTTTGTAAACACCTACCAAAAGAGATTTGTGGAAAAAAGGTTATCTTGGATTGATGGAATATCTCCTAGGATATAGGAGCTTGATCATAGGGAGCCAAAAGTTTGAATTTGAATTCAAATTTTTACTCAATCATTATAAAAGAGATCATCAAAAAGTCGCGGCTAAGACTCATCATTCCCGAGCTCATTACTGTCAATTTTGAGTGTGTGTGAGGCCTACACTCTAGCCCATACCTATCTACATCATTAGGCAATGATCTTCATGCCAATGGGTTTGTATACAAGTGTTCATTAATACATATATCTCCATTGTTCATTTTTGAGTTCTCTGTCATACTACTTGAAAGTCTGTCAGCTTGTGGAGAGCATATCTCAGTCATTTCTTCACCAAATTCAAAGATCTATAGCTTTTTCGATTCTGCTTGAATTTGTCTACATACTATCACAATTTGAGACGATTCTATTCAGCCATTTCAAAGAAAAACTCGTCGCGGTGATCACTAGTCATTGACTGCAACAGTCCTAAAACATCGGGGGTAAAGGTTCACTTGCTAAATTGATTTCTTTGAGCATAGTTAATCTTTTTACATCTCAGTCATTTCTTCACCAAATTCAAAGATCTATAGCTTTTTTGATTCTGCTTGAAGTTGTCTACATACTATCACAATTTGAGACGATTCTATTTAGCCGTTTCAAAGAAAAACTCGTCGCGGTGATCACTAGTCATTGACTGCAACAGTCCTAAAAAATCGGGGGTAAAGGTTCACTTGCTAAATTGATTTCTTTGAGCATAGTTAATCTTTTTACATCATTCCACTTGGAATAGTTAGCTTGTTAAGCTAATTATATACCCCTAAAAGGAATTTTTTCAATTCCTACTGTGTTGGTCATACTGAGCAAAAGATACAGCAGGTATCAAGACAAAAATAGAAGGTTTTCTTGAGATCTTCAATTTCAAACTTATCTGTTTTGATTCAAACTTTACACACATCCTTTCCAAAGTACATAGGCCATTTTATGGTGTCGTTGGAAAGCTAAGGAGGTCCAATTATCAACTGTGAAGTATCAAAGGGCTGGTACAAAGCAGGATTTGGCTGTACCTACTCAATCTCTTGGAGTGTCCATCCATATTTCCCAACAATGGTATCAGAGCAAACTAAAGTAAAATGGGAGATGGTTTTCCTTCATTTATTGATAAATTGGACAGGAACAACTATCATGCATGGTCTCTAAAGATGAAGACATACCTACAAGGAAGGAGTCTCTATGGATACATCTCAGGAGATGAAGAATTGCCCTCATTCAAAACAAGAGGATTGCCCACTAAGGAAGAACATGAAAAGCTCAACACATGGTGTGCTAAGGATGCATTACCAAGGTCTTATTTACTCAACTCCATCTCTGATTTTCTTTTGCCACATATTAGAAACTGTAAGACATCCCAAGAGACTTGGGAAACCTTGTCATCTTATTTCTCTTCAAACACAAGGGCTAGAAAGAATCAGTTGTGGATTGAATTTACCTCATTAAGGAAGCAACCTAAGCAAGTTTTTTCAGAGTTTGTGACCAAGATTAAAGATGTAGCAGATCAGTTAGCAAGCATAGGAGAAGAGATTGAAGAAGAGCAGATTGTAAGGCAAGTGATCAATGGGATCAAAGCTAATGACAAATGGGAAAGCTTCACCACTGCCATGGACCTTTACATGGATATGCAGATTCCAAATCTTACCACTCTCATGGGGCAATTATTCACTCATGAAGCCAAGCTCAACAAGAATGGAGATACATCTGAAGGTAATAGTTCCTCTGCCCTATACACTCATAAAGGTAAAGCTAAAGATAAAGGCAAAAACAAGAAAGGAGAAGATGAAGGCTCTACCTCCCAAGCTAACTATGCAGGGAGAGGTAGATCATCAAGAGGAAGGGGCAGAGGAGGTAAGCAAGGTAGGGGGAGATCCTATAACTCCTCACCATGCAAAATTTGTGGTTTATCAAATCATACTACAGATGAGTGTTTCAAGAACTACAAAAATCAGAGAGGAAGAGGATACCAAAGAGGTGGATACTCACAGTCAAGAGGTAGATTCAACCATCACCAAGGCTACAACAACAACTACAACAACAATTACAACAACAACTACAATGGCAACTACCAAAGAGGATTCAAATCCAGAATAGGTGGTCATCATGTTCTGATCATGAACATGACTTCAAAACCAGGTACAAATGATGACCACCTATTCTACATTGAGTCAGGATGCTCAAATCATGTGGCTGGCAATGTAGCACTACTCTCTAATCTTGAGGAACCAAAAGGTAAGCACCAAGTACAAACAGGTGATGACATCAAGCACTCAGTAGTTAAAGTTGGAAAGGTTAAGACTTGTGATGGAAATCAGAACTTGTTGAGTAGGGTACTCTATGTACCAACCATTACCAAAAATCTGATGAGTGTTGGACAGATTGTAGAGAAAGGTTTGCAGGTTAGATTCAACAAATTTGGAACATTTGTGGAGGATCCTAAGCAAGGGTTCAAGAGGATTGCTAAAGGAGAAAAATCAGGTAGACTTTTCACTTTCGAGCTAGAAGACACAAATAACATTGCTCTATATAGTTATAAAGATCAAACACTTTCACAGCTTGAGATTTGACACAAAAGATTAGGGCATGTAGGAGAAAGAACCTTCAAGCAGATATGCAGGGATCAATGTGTTATTGGAATACCTAATGTTTCCAAACAACAGATGATATATAAATGTAGTGCTTATCAATTTGGGAAGTCTCACAGGTTACCCTTCTCAAGGAAAGGCTACATGCATGAGGACTACCTAGAACTTGTACACACAGATGTATGGGGACCAAGCAAAGACCCCTCAATCTCAGGATCAAGGTACTATGTGTCTTTTATTGATGATTATAGTAGGTGGACTGTAATGTACTTCGTGAAGCACAAGGATGAAGTATTTAATTGCTTTAAAAAATATATTGCACTAGTTGAAAATAAAAAAGGAAAGAGCTTGAAGAGACTAAGGTCAGATGGAGGAGGTGAGTACTTCTCCAATGAGTTTGAAGACTTCTTGTAGGACATAGGCATCAAAAGAGAAACCACCACAAGGTATATTCCTGAACAGAATGGGGTAGCTGAGAGAAGAAATAGGTTGATTATTGAGACACCTAGGTCTATGTTGAATGAAAAAAAGTTACCTAACTATCTATGGGCAGAGAGTGTTTCCACTGCCACTTATCTCATAAACAAGTTACCCTCTAAGTCCCTTGATGGGATGACACCCTATGAAGCATGGCATGGTAAGAGACCTTCACTTAACCATTGCAGGATATTTGGATGTGTAGCATATGTACACATTCCTTCTCAGATAAGAGGTAAGCTAGACCCTAAGGCTCAGAAGTGCATCTTTATTGGATATGATCTAAATAAAAAAGGGTACAAGTTTTACAACCCTTCCAATAAGGGATTCATGGTTAGTAGAGATGTTGTCTTTGATTGGAAAAGAAAAAATAGAAGGATGCTTTGTTTGTGGAAAGTATGGCCACTATGCAATAGACAACTATAAAAGGGAGAACACAAATTTGACCTATGAAGGTCAAGGTAATTATCCATATACTTCAAATGAAAATGAAATTATTCTAGTCGTGATGCAAATGAGTGACTACAAAACCACAAGGATGAAAAACTTGGTACATTGATAGTGGGTGTAGCAGTCACATGAATTGCACAAGGAGTTCTTCTCAAACATGCAAGTGCCATTTACCAAAGGACATCTAGAAATAGGTGATGATAATCCTCATGCTATTACGCAAATAGATGATGTTATGTTAGAAGGTTCACATAAAACCAAGTGTTTGAAAGATCCAGTTCATGTTCCCACAATCACAAAGAACTAATTTTCTTTGGGGAAAATGGTTGAGAAAGTTTTGTAGATCAAGTTCAACCAAAAAGGATGCTTTATGGAAAATGCTAAAGAAGGTTATAGATTGATAGCCAAAGGCAAAAAGGAATGAGGGTTCTTCACCTTGGATGTGAAGCCTAACTTCAATCACACATCTTACTTCACATTTGGAAATAAAAAGGTGGCAGAAACGGATCTATGGCACAAAAGGTATGGACACGTAGACACTCAAATGTTGAAGGGCATGGAAAAGAAGAGGTTATTGTTAGGGTTGCCTAATCTCTATAACGAAAATCTCAAGAACTTGTGTGAAACTTTTCGCTTGGGAAAGCACACAATATTGCTTCTTGAACAATTATGTGAGCTACCATCCACTCTACCTCATTAATACAAATGTTTGAGGAAGAACAAAAGAAAACTCAATTCGAGGTAATAGATAGTTTGTGACTTTCATGAATGATTGTAGAAGCATGAATTGGCAATATTGTATGATATATAAATCACATGTATTGTATTATTTCAATAAGTTCAAGGTTATGGTTGAAAGACAATATGAGAGGTACATCAAATGTATTAGGTCAGATGGAGGGGGACAATACCTGTCTTATGAGCTTTCTAATTTCTTTGAAACAAATGGTATCGAAATGCAAATCACGTGCAGTTATACACCACAACAAAGTGGTGTAAAAAAAAGGAAGAATAGGTATATTGCAAAATGTGCAAGGGCAACAATGAAGGAGATGAGTATGCCCAATTTTTATTGGGCTGATGTAGCAACCACAACTATTTACATCATGAACAATGCTTGAGAGTCTCTTGTTGTACTTGCTATGTGTTGATTCCAAATGAATTAAGGACCAAGCTTGAAGATATATTAGAAAGGTGTGTTTATATAGGACATGCAAGTGAGAAGAACGGTTATAGGTGTTATAACCCTACAAAGAAGGAATTAAAACTATCAAGGGATGTAAGATTTGATGAATTGTTACCTTGTTGTGCCTCAAATGTATTTATGCAAGATAATGAAGTTGAAGAGAAGAAGACAACAAGGGATGAACCAAAGAGCATGGTTCTTTGTGGACCCAAAGAGTCCAGTTCTCAACCATCATGGGATAGAAGCAACCCTACAAGTTAATTACGTCATGGAAGAACCAAAGTTGAAGGCAATATCAGCGAAATAGAAGAATATGTTCCATGCATTGAGCTCCACGTAGACCATCATAGAAGAAGGGGGAGAGATCAAAGATCAACAAAAAATATCCAAATCAATGGAATAGTAAGACAAGGAAATATGGTAGGGTAAGGTATCCAATTGCAAAAACTACCTATGATTCATTCATGGCTAGACATTATGATTATATGAGAAAGGTTATTGAAGAACCCACATGTTTCGAAGGAGCTAACATATGCAAGGAGTGGAAAGAAGCTATGTATGAGGATATCAAGTCTTTTGAAGAAAAAAACACTTAGACTCTCCTACCAAGGAAGAAAGATGTTTAGGTAATTGAAAACATGTGGGTTTTTAAAGTAAAGAAACATTTAGATGGAAGTATTGCTAGATATAAAGCTAGGCTTGTAGCCAAAGGCTTTTCTCAGACTTATGGATTAGAATATGAGGAGAACTTTAGCCTTGTTGCTAAAATGACTACTATTAGAGCCATCATCCCAACTCTAGGAAGCAAAATTTGGAAGATGTACCAACTCGATGTGAAGAATGCATTCCTCAATGGATAACTAGAGGAAGCTGTATACATAGACTAAACATTAGATTTTGAAGATAAAGCCAAGGATGGCTATGTTTGAAGGTTAGAGAAAGCATAATACAATGTCAAGTGAGCCACAAGTTCTCGGAATCAAAGATTTGTGGAGTATCTAATCAGTTTTGGGTACAATCAAAGCGAAGCACATCCATCATTGTTTTAGAAGAAGGAAGGTGAACTATCTCTCTACTTATGTGGATATGTAGATGACCTAATCATTACCAAAAATCATGACAAAGGTTTAAAGCACATCAAAAAGAGTCTTCACAATAAGTTTAAGCTCTTAGATCTTGGAGATATAAGGTACCTTCTTGGTACTGAAGTATATAAAGACAATGGAATATGGCTTATGCAGAGGAAGTAGATTTTGAATGTTTTGAAGAACTATGGACTTACAGGATGTAAACCATTGAGAAATCCTATGGAGGTGAATATAAAATTGACTTCAATGGAAGGTAATGATGTAAATGATCCACTTCTATAGAGGTCTATGGTTGGAACATTAAAGTATGACACTATTACAAGTCCAACTCTAGCATATACAGTTGGATTGATTTCTCAATTCATGAACATACCTAGAGGTCCACATTTACTTGTAGCCAAGAAAGTCTAAGATATTTCAAGGCTACAATCATTGAAGGTCTATTTTATCCTTCTAATTGGATTGGATCTAAAGAGATGACTTTCTTGCTTCTTTTCCATTCAAGAGATGACTTTCTTGCCAAGCATCACTACTGCTTGGGCTCGATCTAGAGAGGATAGAAGAAGCACAAGTGGATATGCAGTGATGCTTGGCAAGAAATTCATCGCTTGAATGGAAAAGAAGAAACCCACATGTCTCATCCACTAAAGCTGAATATAGGGAATTAGATCAAGGGACTTGTGAGATTAAGTTTTTCAAGAAGCTAATGTTTGAGTTAAACATGTAGATTAATCAATTTCCAATCATGTGTAAGAATAGGAGTAGTGTGTACCTATCAAGCGATCCCATGTTCCATGCTACAAGGGAACAAATAGAGGTATGCTATCATTAGATTAGAGAGAAGATGATAGCTAAAGAAGTTCAAGTGCAACATATAAATAGTAAAGACCAATGTGTTGACATTTTCACCCAAAGGTTTGGACTCAACGAAGCTAGCAAAGTTCAAGAAAGGCATTGGATTTTTGGAGCTAGGATGAATTGAAGCTTGAAGCTTGAGGGAGAGTGTTGAAATACAAGCCTCAAACTTATTCTAATTTGGACCATGCCATGGATGCTATTTGGAGCCTCATAAATCAAGCATTCAACCAGGAGAAATCACATATCAAATTTGAATTTGAATCCACTACTCAAAAGCCTAAATTTGAATCACACTTAGGTGTGGGTAATTGAATATAAGCTAGGAAACCTAAATTCTAACTTACAAGGAATCTTTTCATCTTTATATGTAAACACACTTAGCTTCGAATTAGATAGATCTCGTGTATGTGTGTGCTCCGAGATACTTTGGAAGCAATTAGTAGGCCGATAAGCTGAGCTATCCCCCTGCTTGGTTTCTTGGGTGTGTTTGAATAAAGTTTTTTGTAGCCATAACAAAGAAGTAGAAGTGAGTGTGAGCACTCTAGAGTGATTTGCGTGTCTCATCCACTAAAGTTGGATATAGGGAATTGTGAAGAGATGGATAGGTATGTGTTGAAGATGAAGAGGTGTTGCAAAATCTTTGCTCTACACCAGCCAAATGAACTCCAGGAGTAGATGGTGGGCCCTTTTAGCTTGCCAATGGATGTATTAGACACTCTATGTACCTTGGAAGATCACTCTCAAAAAGATAGATCAAAACAGATAAGTTGGAGTTAGCTCAGAGGTGAAAACTTGCTATTCTTGGTTGATACACCTGTCCAGTGTTTTACATAATTCTCTGAGCACAGCAGCAATTAGATTAATTCCTCTTGGGGAAGGCTAGGTAGCTTAAAGAGCTAACTTTAGAGAGTAATCTCATCAAAAATAACAAACCACACACTGAGAATGACTTTTAACAAGTGATGACATCATCCCGATTTTCACGGGCTGCTACAGAAATAGACCAGTGCGTAGACAAATTAACAATACTCAAGATGTAAGAATCCAATGATCATGCAAATTTGTATGCTTATACTAGACCGTAAGCTGAATCCAACAAGCTTAAAATCACTGAATTTGGATGAGTAAACGCTGAGAAATGACTCTGACAAGATGACTGAAAAAGTCGGGTACCTGACAGAGAAGTGAAGATGAACATACCCTGTTGACTTCAAATGAACATAACTGAAGATTCCAACATCAAAATGACATGAAACTTTGTGAGCATATAGTAGACTTATAGAGCTAACTTTACCAAGTTAAATCACTGAAAATGATGAACCAAGTGCAGAGAAACAATCTCTGCAAGCTGACTGAGAAAAACTGAAGTAATGGCAGTGAGTAGTACACATCACAAGAACATGGAAAGATGAACTCAAATAATCATGAAAATGAAAGTATATTGCTTGTACAATACAATGACTTACTGATACATATGTGTGCCTTGTAATCACACCTTGATATGGCATAAAGCTGAGCTCTTGGAGGTCTTCACATAGGTCTCTCTAACCACGACTAAAACTGCTATCTATTTATAGTTGAGTTTGGGAGGCTAACTTCCCTCAATCACTCTCCAATCAATCAATGATTGATTTGATTCTCTACCTACCACAAATCACGAATTCGTGGCTCCTCTTTCCATTCTTGATCATGTGGGCTCAACCACTTAAGATTCTCTTACTTTTACATTAAGTAAACTCTTCAAAAGTTACAAGAGGTAGTTCACAAGTGAACTTTACATAGTCTTCATTTTGAAGCTTCTTTAATGACTTTGTGAGACTCAAGCCAATACTTAGGCTTGTCATAGACATGCTCCAACAGCTCCCTCTCAAGCCAAGTATGCTTGAGGTCTTCAATCTTCGAAGATTACCTGCAAACCAATCATAGCCTTGAATTTGCAAAGCTTTGTACCATCCAATGCTTTAGTTAGAATATCTGCACATTGTTGATGAGTGGACACATATGATATTTGAATCTCCTTGCTTAGGATCTTCTCTCGTACATAATGATAATAAACTTCAATATGTTTAGTCCTTGCATGAAAAATAGGATTAGCAGCCAAGTGAATAGAACTCATATTGTCATCAAAAATGGTTGGAGTTCCAAACTCCAATCCAAGATCTTTGAACAATGTCTTCATCCACATAGCTTCCTGTGTAGCTATGGCAAGACCTCTATATTCAGCTTCAGTAGAAGAGAGAGCAACTGTGGGTTGCTTCTTGGATGACCATGAAATAAGCTTTGAACCTGCAAAGGTAAGATAACCTGAAGTGCTCCTTCTATCTTCCTTGGAGCCAGCCCAATCTGCATCAGAAAATAGCTTCAAACCTAAATCAGATACATAAGGATAGTAAAGTCCTTCATTTATGGTTCCTTTGAGATATTTGAGTATCCTTTTGGCAGCATCCATATGTGGTTTCCTTGGTGTGTGCATAAATTGGCTTAGCACACTCACACTGTAACATATATCTACTCTTGTCAATGTGGCATAGTTGAGACTACCCACTAGACTTTGATATGATGTGATGTCCTCTATGAGTTCACCTTCATGTGAGCTCAATTTGTGATTAACCTCCATTGCAGTACCTGCAATCTTACAATCTTGCATCTTGAATTTTGCCAACATGTCCTTAATGTACTTTCTTTGAGTGAGAAACAAACCATGATCTTTGTAGACAACTTCCAAACCTAGGAAGCAGGTAAGTGAACCCAAATCACTTATCTTGAACTCTTCTCTCATCTGATCTTTGATCTTCTTCATACCATCTGCATCATTTCCTGTCAATATAATATCATCTACATATACACATAGGTAGATGACCTCGGAATTACTCTTTTTAATAAAGAGTGAAGGATCTGCTTTGCTTGGTTGAAAGCCTTTGTCCTGCAAGAATGAAACAAGCCTGAAATTCCAAGCTCTTGGAGCTTGCTTGAGACCATACAATGCTTTGTTAAGTTTACACACATAATCAGGATAAACTTGACTCTCAAAACCAGGTGGTTGTGCCATATATACCTCTTCTGTTATCCAACCATTCAAGAATGCATTCTTCACATCTAGTTGAAGTATCTTCCAATTCTTGGAAGAGGCAATACTAAGCAAAACCCTAATAGTAGGCATCTTTGCCACAGGAGAGAATGTCTCCTCATAATCAATTCCCTGAGTTTGTGCAAAGCCTTTTGCTACAAGCCTTGCCTTATACCTGTTAATGGAACCATCAGAATTCTTCTTGAGTTTATAGACCCATCTTGAGCCTATTACCTTCATGGATGAAGTCTTGGGCACCAAATCCCAAGTGTTGTTTTCCTCAAGTGCTTCAATCTCTTCCTTCATTGCATGCTTCCATTCTGTTTTTGCTTTGGCCTCTTCAAATGATGATGGCTCCTCTTGGTTTATGTCCTGTGCTATGTAGATAGAATGTTTAGTTACTAATGAGGTGTCAAACCCATACCTTTCTGGTTTTTTCTTTTCCCTCATAGATCTTCTTAAGCCATGATTTGATGATTCTGCCTCATGTCCAAGTTCCTGCAATTTTGCTTTACCTTTAGACTTCCATGCTTTGATCTTTTCCATCTGACATTCTTCATCATCCTCTGAGGTGTCTTGTTCTTCAATCTTTGATTGTTCTCTACCAAGCTTTGGAAAATCTTCTTCAAGATTATATGGTAAATTGACCTTCCTGCATGAATCTTCATACCATGAATTGTTCTCATCAAAAACTACATCTCTGCTTACCAAGAATCCTTTGTTGGTAGGGTTGTATAACCTGTAGCCCTTTTGATTGTTGTCATATCCAATAAATACACACCTTTCTGCTTTTGGATCCATCTTGCCTCTAACCTGTGAAGGAACATGAGCAAAAGCAATACATCCAAAAATTTTACAATGATCTAAACTTGGTCTTCTTCCATTCCAATCCTCATATGGAGTCATCCCATCAAGGGATTTTGAAGGCAACTTGTTAATCAAGTAAGTGGCTGTAGATACAGCCTCAGCCCATAAGTAATTAGGTAAATGCTTTTCATTTAACATAGACCTTGCAGCTTCAACAATTGTCCTATTCCTCCTTTCTGCCACTCCATTTTGCTCAGGAGTGTACCTTGTAGTTACCTCTCTTTTGATTCCTCTTTCTTGAAGAAAAGAATCAAACGCATGGGAGAAGTATTCTCCCCCTCCATCTGACCTTAGCCTTTTTAGTGATTTACCTGTTTGATTCTCCACAAGAGCCAAATATCTTTTGAAACATGAAAAAACTTCATCTTTGTGTTTCATAAAGAATAGGATAGTCCATCTGCTGCAATCATCAATAAAGGAAACATAATACCTTGATCCTGATATTGAAGCTTCCTTGCTTGGTCCCCATACATCTGTATGAACCAACTCCAAGAGATCTCCATGCATATAACCTTTCTTCATGAATGGTAACCTGTGAGACTTTCCAAACTGACATGCACTACACTTATAAATCATATGTTGTTTTGACAAGTTAGGAAGTCCAAGTACACTTTGGTCCCTGCAGATTTGCTTTAATGACCTTTCACCAATATGTGCTAACCTTTTGTGCCATACTTCCAATTCTGTGAGTGTCTGACTACCATAATTAAAGAGAGCAATGTTTCTAGTGTCCTGTAATTCAAATGTGAACAATCTACCTGTCTTTTCACCTTTTGCAATTCTTCTGAATCCTTGACTTGGATCTTCAACAAATGCTCCTGCTTTTGTGAACCTGACTTGCAACCCTTTCTCTACTATCTGCCCAACACTTATCAAATTCTTTTTAATGGTAGGGACATAGAGTACCTTACTGAGTAGGTTGATGTTTCCATCAGGTGCTTTGACATTGCCTATTTTCTCCACAGGATGTTTTGTATCATCTCCTGTTTGTACCTCATGCTTATTCCTTGGATCTTCTAAATCTGATAGGAGTGCCACATTTCCTGCCACATGATTTGAACAACCTGAATCTATGTAGAAAATATGCTCATCAGATTTACCTTGTGGCATAGCCATGTTCATGATCAATAATGAATCCTCTTTGTTTGAGTCTTTTGTGTAGTTATTGTAGTCTCTCCTTCCTTTGTAGCCTCCTTGATAGTTTGAATGATTGTAGTTGTTGTAGTTGCCATGGTAGTTGTTGAACCTTCCTCTTGAGTAGCCATAACTTCCTCTATTGTATCCTCTGCCTCTTTGATTCCTGGAATTCCTAAAGCAATTTTCAGTTGTATGATTAGTTAATCCACAAATAGAACATGAGTTGGAGTCTTGGGATCTCCCCCTGCCTTGTCTACCTCCTCTTCCTCTACCTCTGCCATGTCTTCCTCTACCTGCATAGTTAGCTTGATATGTACCTGCTTCATCATCCACTTTCTTTGCCTTTCCTTTGTTATCTTTAGACTTGCTTTTATCCGTGTATAAAGCTGAAGATTGATTACCTTTAGAGCTTTCTCCATTTTTGATAAGCTTTGCCTCTTGTGTAAGTAATTGTCCAATGAGTGTGTTGAAATCAGGTACATGCATGTCCATGTACAAATCCATAGCTGTGGTGAATGCTTCCCACTTGTCATCTGCCTTCAAGCCATTGATGACCTGCCTTACAATTTGCTCTTCATCTATTACCTCTCCAATGCTTCCCAACTGATCTGCTATGTCCTTGAGCTTTGTGACAAAATCAGTCACATTTTGTTTGGGAGCCTTCTTGAGAGTTGTGAAATCCAGCCATAGTTGATGCTTCCTAGCTTTAGTACTTGAAGCAAAGAAAGCTTCAAGTGCATCCCACACTTCCTGAGATGTCTTACAACTTCTAATGTGAGGCAACAAAAAATCTGAGATAGAGTTGAGGAGATAAGACCTTGCAAGTGCATCCTTGGAGCACCATGTGCTCAATCTTTCTTGCTCTTCTTGTGTTGGTTGACTTTTGTTCCTGAAACTTGGCATAACTTCATCTCCAGCCACATAACCATATAAACTTCTAACTTGGAGATAAGCTTCCATTCTTAATGACCAAGCTGAGTAGTTACCTCTGTCCAATTTGTCAATTGATGAAGGAAGTCCATCTGCCATGTTGTCCAACCTTGCTCTGATACCACTGTGAAGAGATGGATAGGTATGTGTTGAAGATGAAGAGGTGTTGCAAAATCTTTGCTCTACACCAGCCAAATGAACTCCAGGAGTAGATGGTGGGCCCTTTTAGCTTGCCAATGGATGTATTAGACACCCTATGTACCTTGGAAGATCACTCTCAAAAAGATAGATCAAAACAGATAAGTTGGAGTTAGCTCAGAGGTGAAAACTTGCTATTCTTGGTTGATACACCTGTCCAGTGTTTTACATAATTCTCTGAGCACAGCAGCAATTAGATTAATTCCTCTTGGGGAAGGCTAGGTAGCTTAAAGAGCTAACTTTAGAGAGTAATCTCATCAAAAATAACAAACCACACACTGAGAATGACTTTTAACAAGTGATGACATCATCCCGATTTTCACGGGCTGCTACAGAAATAGACCAGTGAGTAGAACAATTAACATAACTCAAGATGTAAGAATCCAATGATCATGAAAATTTGTATGCTTATACTCGACAGTACGCTGAATCCAACAAGCTTAAAATCACTGAATTTGGATGAGTAAACACTGAGAAATGACTCTGACAAGATGACTGAAAAAGTCGGGTACCTGACAGAGAAGTGAAGATGAACATACCCTGTTGACTTCAAATGAACATAACTGAAGATTCCAACATCCAAATGACATGAAAATTTGTGAGCATATAGTAGACTTATAGAGCTAACTTTACCAAGTTAAATCACTGAAAATGATGAACCAAGTGCAGAGAAACAATCTCTGCAAGCTGACTGAGAAAAACTGAAGTAATGGCAGTGAGTAGTACACATCACAAGAACATGGAAAGATGAACTCAAATAATCATGAAAATGAAAGTATATTGCTTGTACAATACAATGACTTACTGATACATATGTGTGCCTTGTAATCACACCTTGATATGGCATAAAGCTGAGCTCTTGGAGGTCTTCACATAGGTCTCTCTAACCACGACTAAAACTGCCATCTATTTATAGTTGAGTTTGGGAGGCTAACTTCCCTCAATCACTCTCCAATCAATCAATGATTGATTTGATTCTCTACCTACCACAAATCACGAATTCATGGCTCCTCTTTCCATTCTTGATCATGTGGTCTCAACCACTTAAGATTCTCTTACTTTTACATTAAGTAAACTCTTCAAAAGTTACAAGAGGTAGTTCACAAGTGAACTTTACATAGTCTTCATTTTGAAGCTTCTTTAATGACTTTGTGAGACTCAAGCCAATACTTAGGCTTGTCATAGACTTGCTCCAACAGGAATAAGATCATGTGACTTGTGAGCTTATATCTTGAGAAGCTAATGTTTGAGTTAACCATGCAAGTTAAGCAATTCCCAATCATGTGTGACAATATGAGTAGTGTGTACCTTTCTAGCAATCCCATGTTCCATGCTGCAAGCGAACACATAGAGGTATGCTATTTGTAGATCAGAAAGAAGGTGATAGCTAAAGAAGTTCAAGTGCAACATATAAATACCAAAGATCAATGTGTTGACATTTTCACCCAAAGCTTTGGACTCAATGAAGTTAGAAAAGTTCAAGAAAAGCATTGGATTGTTAGAGCTAGAATGAAGAATTGGAGCTTGAAGCATGAGGGGGAGTGTTGAAATACATGCTTCAAATTTATTCTAATTTAGACCATTCAATTAATGCCACTTGGAGCCTCATAAAGAAAAACATTCAAGAAAGAGAAATCACATATCAAATTGGAGTGTGAATTCTCCACTCAAAAGCCAGAATTTGAATCACACTTTGGTGTGAGTAATTCATTATAATCTTGGAAATGTAATTCCAATCTTTTCATCTTTATATAGACATACATTGAGCTTTAAATGAGAGAGATCCTCCATATATGTGTGTGCTCCTAGATAGTTTGGAAGCAAGTTAGTAGACGGATGAGCTAAGCTAGCACCCCACTTGCTTGCTTGGGTGATTTTGAATAAGGATTTGTGTAGCCATAGCAAACAACATAATTGAGTGTGAGCACTCTAGATTTCTCTGAGTCTTGAACATTGTTCATTAGACACATCTCTTTAAATTTTTGTAATATTTGACTTTTTAGAAGCTAATTGAGTTAGCTACAAAGTTAAACTCTTGGATCATTTCTGTGCATATGCCAAGAGAACTATGTTCAAGAGGGAATAGGTGTCTATTTTGTGTACGTAGTAAGGAGGAATTTTATTTTGTCCTGAAGGTATTGGTTCTCCCATTAGGAGTAACTACTTCAAGTGAAATAATATGCAAAAGATCTTGGGTTCGGTCTACATATTCACAAAGAGTTGATCATTTCATGAAGTAGAGGTTCTGTGAAGTTTCCTGTGAGGACACTATGCATAGCAAAGATGCAAATTCTCCCAGCATATGTGTGTTTATGTGTGTACATGTACGTGTATATTCATGTGTATGCATATGTTTCTATGCAGCTGTATCTATGTGTGTATGTGTATGTGTGTGTAAATGTGTGTATGCATATGTGTTTGTATGTGTATATGTGTGTATGTATGTGTGTATGCATATGTATGTGCATACATGCATTTTGTATGCATATGAGTTTATATACGTGTGTGTGTCTATTGGTGTATGTATATGTTTTTTTATATGTATGTATATGTGTATGTGTGTCTATGAGTGTGTATGTATATGTGTTTGTATGTGTATGTGTGTTTGTATATGTGTGTATGTCTATGTGTTTCTTTCCATGTGTATTCATATGTTTGTATGTGAGTGTATATGTGATTGTATATGTATATCTATATGTGTATGTGTTTGTATGTATCTATGTGTATGCATGTGTGTGTATGTTTACATGTGTGTATCCATGTGTGTATGTATGCTGTATATACATCTATGTATGTATGCATGTCAATGTATGTGTGAGTATATGTGTATGTGTGAATATATATCTGTGTTTGTATGTGTGCATATGTATATGTGTGTCTATCTATGTGTGTGTATGTATATAAAAGTGTGTAGGTGTGTGTATGTATATGTTAGTGTATGTATATGTGTGTGTATGCATGTGTATGTATGTGTGTATGTGAGTGTATGTGTGTGTATATGTGTCTGTATGTGTATGAATATGTATGTGTATGTTTTTATGTGTGAATGCATGTGTATCTATGTGTGTATGTGAGTGTATGTGTGTGTCTCTTATGTGTGTGTGTGTATGTATGCATATGGGCGTATTTGTGTGCATATGTATGTGTGTGTGTCTATGTGTATGTAGCAAGTGTGCTCCTAGTCAGATGTATATCTCTTGCCCTCTCTCTCTCTCACTCTCCATCTCGTTTCATCAAAACCTAGCACAAATGTTCTAGAAGAAATCCATTTTTTTGTATTCGTAGGCCCTCGCTTATGCAATGCTTTTGTGTTGCAAACAGATTGCCCATATTGCTCAGAGCATCACTTATGTGCAAAGCTCCTAGCAATAGTATCTTTAAACATTGCATAGACTACGGGGCCCATTGCTTATGCGACTAAGTCATTTTTTTGTCTTAAAAGTGTCTTATGCTACGCTAGGTGGATATAGCATTGTATAATCAATGCCCCTTGCTTTCCTTTTAATTTTGGATGTTGCTACACCCTCTTATTCCTTTTAATGTATGTTGGTCAATGGTTTGCAACATGTGAGTCCATACTTTTTTAATACATCGAAGATGTACTTTCTCTGCATAAGTGGGATATCATTATCCTTATGTATGGCTCCAATACCTAAAAAAATCTTATATTTTCAAGTTCTAAGATCTTCAAATCCTTTCCAAGACTTTTTCTTTATGTTCTTGATGCCTTTTTCATGATCACCTATAACAAAAATGTCATCTACATGCACGCATAAGTAGATAGATGCTTCACCTTTTCATTTGTAGAACAATAATGGATTTGGTTTTGCTTTGTCGTATCCACAATGAATCAAGTAATCTAAAGGTCATTGATTCCATGCCCTTGGGGCTTTGGTGAGACCATATAGTTCCTTCTTCAACCTACAACATAATTGTCTCTGATCTTATCTTCAAAATCTAATGGTTTATTGATGCATACTACCTCTTACAGCTCTGCATTTAGAAAAGCATTTTTCACATCAAGTTGATACATCTTCAAATGTTTGTTGGCTTAAATTCCAATAATTATTTTCATTGTCTTCCTCTTAGCGATAGGGCTAAAGGTTTCTTCAATAATTCAATCCATACATCTCTGCAAAGCCTTTACCTACAATCCTATCTTCACACCTAGCAAGACCACCATCTAAATGCTAATTTACCTTATATTCCCACTAGTCTACAATCACCTGCATATTCTTCTTCTTTGGCGCAAATTTCCAAGTGTGATTGTCTTCCAAAGAAACATTCACTAACATATTTTCTAATATTCTACATCATACGTGGTCACAAGTAAGAATATTTTGTTTTAAGATAGGTGTTTGAATAGCCTAGATGTATAGAAAAGAAAAAGGTGCATCATGAGAATCATGCAATATTCAAACTTTCGATGGAAATTTAGAAGATATGCGTAATTGATTCTTACAATACAAAGATCCATTCTACAAATGAAATTTGTATTGAAATATTGATCCCCTGTTTCCATGCAAAAAATTCAAGATAGGTGCATAAAAGGAGTCTTGTTTTAGTTCTTCTTCAATTCAATTGAGAAAATCATACTTCATTACATAAAGGAGAGTACATAAAGATCTCTAACTCAATGCATTAGTGACCTTTTTTTCCTTATAAGTCGAATCCTGAATCTCAAAATCATACTTGCTTAATAATTGAATCCAACGCTTTTGCCAATTGTTAAGCAATGTTTGTGTGAAAATGCACTTTAGACTCTAATGAACTACTTTCAGTTCAAACATAAACATTAACAGTAGATGTGTCCAATGCTTTAGTGCATCTACAACAACAAGTAGTTTAAGATCATGAGTAGGATAATCAAGTTTAGTTTTCTTAGTCTTTTGCATTCATATGCAACTACCCCCTATGAGAGAACACATCCTATCTAACTACCACTCGCATCACATGCATCCATAAAGTTCTTTCCCATTACTAGTATTTTTAAAACACAATCTTTAGTGACTTTCTATTTCAATGATTCAAAAAAATTCTAAGAGCTATCTCTCCACAAAAGTCCTACATTCCTTTTAGTCAAATCTATGAGGGGATTGACTATCTTGGTGAATCCTTAATATGTGCGTTTCATATTGTGTGAATCCTAAAAATATTCTAACATCTCTTACAAATTTAGGAACTGACCAATCAACTATTGTTTTCAATTTATCCTACTTTATATGAATTCCCTCTTTAGTAACAATTCTTCCTAGATACACAAGTTTATTCCTAGCAAAGAAACATTTCGTCCCCTTTCCATACACTGTGTTCTTTAAGCGTTTGAAAATATTTTTGAGATCTACAACATGCTCATCATCCTTTAGAGTATAGAAACATATCATCAAGAAATAGTAAGATAAATTTATTAAAGAACATATACAAAAGTGTTCGGTGGCCATTCGGCCTTTCACATGGACACTAACATCAACTATCTCCCACTAAAGTCCAATATGGCGAAAGTAGCTATGGGAAAAGAATAAGGAATGATAAAGAATACCTAAGTGTAAGTATATAAACTATGTCTTCCACCTAATGGGCATGTTACACAGTATACAAGTGACTCTATAAGATCATGAATCAAGTAACCCGCATCAAGTGACAATAGTCTCAAAAGCTTTCCTATGGTAGAGCTTTAGTCAAAGCATTTATGACATTATCTGGAGTATGAATCTGCTCAAGAATAATGCACTCAATGGCTAAGCAACGTCTAATGAAGTGATACATCACGTCAATGTGCTTCGTCTTTTGCATGATAGACCAGATTGTTAGCCAAAGCAATGACACTATGACTATCACTAAGCAAATGAGGTACATGCTGAGGTAGAGCTATATCACAAGCAAGAGGAGAAAGCCATAATACTTCTTTAAGTGCCTCACTTAAATGCAACATACTCTACTTCTTTGGTGGAAACAGTTGTACATTCTTGAAGATGAGATCTCCAAGAGATAACACCTCCAACAAAATGAAAAATGTACCCTAATGTAGACTTAAGATTGTCTACACAACCAGCATAGTCAATATCTGTGTAACCTATACTAGATGCTTTTCCTCTACGTAATCATAGACATTTGTATTTAGTGCCACTTAGATATCTCAAAATCATCTATCTATCTATCTATCTATCTATCTATCTATCTATCTATCTATCTATCTATCTATCTATCTATCTATCTATCTATCTATCTATCTATCTATCTATCTATCTATCTATCTATCTATCTTTCTATCTTTCTATCTATCTATCTATCTATCTATCTATCTATCTATCTATCTATCTATCTATCTATCTATCTATCTATCTATCTGTCTATCTAATATCTATCTATCTATCTATCTATCTATCTATCTATCTATCTATCTATCTATCTATCTATCTATCTATCTATCTATCTATCTATCTATCTATCTATCTATCTATCTATCTATCTATCTATCTAGCTATCTATCTATCTACCCATCTATCTATCTATCTATCTATCTATCTATCTATCTATCTATCTATCTATCTATCTATCTATCTATCTATCTATCTATCTATCTATCTATCTATTTATCTATCTATCTATCTATCTATCTATCTTTCTATCTATTTGTCTATCTATCTATCTATCTATCTATCTATCTATTTAATCTATCTATCTATCTATCTATCTATCTATCTATCTATCTATCTATCTATCTATCTATCTATCTATCTATCTATCTATCTATCTATCTATCTATCTATCTATCCATCCATCCATCCATCTAGCTATATACATATACATATTCATCAATAGATACATAGAAAGATAGATAGATATGTAGGTAGATAGATAGATAGATATATCATCACTTCCTAATGTTGTTTTCTAGGATTAGAAATATATTTGCTCACAACTCCCACTACAAAGGCACTGTATGGTCTCGTATCTACCATAGTATACATGAGACTACCAATAGTAGAACGATTAGGAATTTCGGTCATGAATTCCTTTTCCTCATCTGATTGGGGGCAATCATCCTTGCTCAATTTCACATATGTGGGTAAAGGTGTACTCAATGCCTTTCCACCCTACATATTAAACATGTAAAGTACTTTGGATATGTATTGACTTTGAGACAAGTGTATGCATCTTTTACTCCTATGATGAGTAATGAGCATGCCAAGAATATGTTTTAGATCACCGAGATCCTTCATATCAGGTGTCTTATTCAACTTCTTTTTGAGAATTGACAAGTCATAAGAGGACTTCCCAGCAATCAACATATCATCGACACAAAGTATCAAGCATATCAACTTGCCATCTGAACATCTCTTTTTTTAGATACAATGATCCTCATTGCTTCAAGAATAGCCTTGAGACTTCATAAAGGCATCAAATCTTTGGTACCATTGTCTAGGGGACTATTTAAGTCCATATAATCTCCTCTTGATCTTAGAAACTAGACTTTCTTTGCCAGGAACTACATAACCCTCTAGTTGTTTCATATAGATCTCATTTGTAAGATCTCCATTCAAGAAATCAGTTTTCACATCTATTTGGACTATCTCTTATTCATCCATTGCAACAAATCCAAGAAACATGTGCACGGTAGTCATCTTGACCACTGGAGAGAAGATTTTGTCAAAATCAACACCATGCCATTTCTTAAAACCCTTTGCAATAAGTCATGCCATATCTTTGGAGAAGCACTATTTGATGTGAATTTCAACATATATACACATTTACATGGTAAAGGTTTCTTGCCCTTTTGCAAAGGTACTAAATCCTAAGTACCATTCTTGTGAAACGAATCCAATTCACTCTTTTTGTCATGCTCCAACTTGACATGATCCATTGTCTCCATAGCCTCTTTGTAGCAAGAAGGCTCATCCATATTTGTTAGCATAACAAGATCCAAACCTAGAACATATCTATCAGTTGGATGTGAGACACGTGTAGAACATCTCAATGATTGCTAAATAGGAGCATTTGCACACTCATATGATCAGACATTTTCTTGAATATCCCTATGTGTAGCATTTTTAAGCATGCTAACTAGAGGACTAGTGTCCTCAAACACCACGCTTCTCACTTCAACCTCCTCAATGGGCTATTTATGCACCTTAGATTTATCCAAATTGTCCTCCTCAACCATATCCACAAAAAATGCATTTTTTTGACTTATGGTCCAACGCTTTTCTAAGATTCTTGGGTATATGAACATATGCTTCACACCCAAAAACTCGAATATGATCATAATATGATGGCTTTCCTATTGAGAACTCTTGTGCCACTTTTAGAAGTTTGGAAGTACTAGATGACAGGTTAATCACATGTACTACAATCAATACTGCTTTTGCCCAAAAGCCTTGTGAAAGGCTTGCATGATGCAGCATAGAAATTACTCTATCTTGAATAGTTATAATCATCCTTTCAACTACACCATTGTGTACTGGTGTATAAGGAGTTGTAAACTATCTACAAAATCCTCTAGACTCACAGAAGAGGCTGAATTTATCTGAGTTATACTCACCTGCATTATCTGAATGTAAAGCCGTAAGCTTAGTTCCTTTTTGAGTGTCAACTAGAGCAAGCCATTTCTCGAAAGTAGGGAATAGATCATCCTTTGATTTGATAGGATATACCTAGAATCTTTTAGTAGCATCATCTATGAAAGTGACCAAAATAAATAGAACCACCTAATGGCCTTGTGGGCATAGGACCACACACATCTGTATGAACGAGATCAAAAGGTTGAATTGAATATTCAATGTGCATCTTGTGCAGATTGCTAGTTTGCTTTCCATATTGACAATGCTCACAAAGGGAAAACTCAAAGAAAGCTTACACAAGTAAGTAGACAGAACGAGAAAGATTCTCCATTCCACTACATGGTATATGGCCCAAACAGCCATGCCAAATACAAGACATAGGTTGTTCAATAATAGCTAACAAGTGTTGTTTCTATGATACAAATAAAGGATAATGTGAGCCAAGTTGGCGTCCTTTTGCAATAAGCATATTGCCCTTTGATATGCAAAAGGACTGCTTTCATTTCATTATCCATATCCATTTTATGAGCCTATAACTAGGAGAATATAGCATCAAACACATTTAGACAAACAACAACACTATCTATGTCCTTCATGCATAGGTCATATAATTTTCTAATCACATCTACTTTATTTGATGCCGCGTCTTTTCATATGTATTGCATAAATTCTTCGAAAGCTCCTCTTCACTTTCATAGTCTAATATTGTAAACTAAACATTATCTGCCAAGTGCAATCGAATGGTAGACTTGGCCATTTCATCTAACTCATCCCAATCATCTTCATCCATGTCATCAGGCTTCTTTGAGATTCCATTTACTGGCTCCCATTACGTGATGATATCTTGAATCTAATTCTTCCATAGAGCAAAGTTTGTGCCATCAAATTTTTTATCTCAAAATGGTCTTTGCCCTGTAAGTTATAGATCCTCCTTAGAACAATCGCACTAGACCCTGATGCACGAGATGTGTCTGAGACCTCTCATGATATGATGATGGAGAACTACATAGAATCATAATGGAGCTAGAAGAGTCTAAAACCCACTAAGGCTCAAAGAAGGATGACTAGGTTTTAGATTCTAGGAGAGAATTCAATAGTCTTCCTAGAAAAATGAATTAATGAACATCAATGACCAATCAAAAGGAGTAGGTGAGAATAAATGTGCTCACAACAATAAGTGTATCAAGGAGTAAATCAACCACTGTATAATTGACAAAACCAAAATTTTGGAAAAAAATTGCCAAAGTATCTTCTGCAAAATGAGCATATGACTAGTGCCAAAATCTCATAAAATTGCACGTATTGACATGGCTACCTTCAAAGTGAGTCACTTACTCCATGTACAAGCTCAAATGTGTGTGAACCATGGCTTAACTCAACTGCCACATCCCTTCACTTTTTGGTAAATTATAGAACCACTTTTTCATGAGTTTTTGAGTCTAAGATTCCATCTACCTTGATTGAGAAAAGTGGGGAATTATGAAGGCATGATTTGAATTCAAACTCTACACTAACATTTGGAGTATTATATAAGAAATAGCTTGGAAGAAAGTTGTGGCAATCCTCTTCATTCATCTGTGCACTTTTAGGCTCTCATTGGGAGTGTATAGTGTAGGTCTAATCTACCTGCTAGCTGAGCTAGCCCCTTGCTATCTGAAGTATTCATGTAGGCTAAGATCTTTGATAATCCATATCTCATTGTGTAGTTGTTTGTTTCACGAGCAAAATAGTTCCTCCTGGAGCTCTTGTTGTAAGATTTCTTTTCATTATAATCTTAGTCTCAAGTTTTCCTTATCATTTTCTACATTGATCTTGAAAGCTCTCTTGTCCATCTCTACATATTCCCCAACATACGTGTGAAGAGGTACACATAGGTATAAGTTATTTGTTTGGGCACATTTTGGTCTCTTTTGTGCAAAAAGTTTGATATAGGTAACATTCTCCAAATTGAGTGATCTATGGCTTTTTCAAAAGCTTAAGGAGCCTATTTCACTACAACATATGAGGGGCATAATGACACCGCTTATACCGACGGTCACTCGCGGCGCCGGTATTAAAGATATCGACAATCAAGTGACCATTTTAAATGGATCGTCGGTGTGCTCCACAGCCATCGGTATAAGCATCGGTATAGGCGTTGGTATGAGCGTCGGTATAAGCATCGGTAATTTAGTGGAAGTTACGGATGCCCATACCGACGTCCATACCGGCGCCCATAATGAGGTCGACTTTTAAACATACCGGGAACCCGAGAGCAAAACTTCACTTTTTTGCGCATGTTTGAGTACTGTTTGTCTTCTGTCGAACTTGCATGCATGAAGCGAATTACGAACTGCATTGTCTTGTGCACACACACACACACACAGAGATCTCTCTCTCTACACACACACACTCTCCCTCGGTTTAGATCTTAGATCTTGGTAAGTAGTGCGCGTACTGTTAACCTTTGTCTTTCTCTATGCTTTAGGTCTTATAATTTCTCTTCTCTTTGATTTTGCAAAAGTTCTTTGGTGTCGATTGTTTGGAATTCGACGATAGATGATACATTACGCTTTGACGACAACGATCCAAAAGAGGGACATACTTGTAAGTGATTGTTTTATTGTCTATTGATAGAGAGAGAAAGAGAGAGAGAAAGAGAGAGAGAAAGAGAGAGAGATGAGAGAGAGAGAGGGAAAGAGAGAGAGAGAGAGAGAGAGAGAGAGAGAGAGAGAGATAAAGAGAGAGAGAGAGTGAGAGATAAAGAATGATGAAAAGAAAAGATGATAGAGATAGGAAAATAGAGCATATACACACACACACACACACATCTACACATTTACACATGCATACATACACACACATACACACACATACACATATACACACATGCATACATACACATAGGAAAATAGAGCATACATACACACACATACACACACATCAACACATTTATACATGCATACATACACACATACATGTACACATACATGTACACACATGCATGCTTACATACACACACATATACACACATGCATGCTTACATACACACATATACACACATGCATGCATACACACACATACAAATATATGTACATGCATACATACACACACATGCATACACACATACATACACACACATATATACACATATGCATACATACACATACACATACACACATACATGCACACACATACATACACACATATACACACATGCATGCATACATACACACACATATACATATACACACATGCATGCATACATACACACACATACACATATACACACATGCATACATACACATAGCAAAATAGAGCATACATACACACACACATCTACACATTTACACATGCATACATACACACATACATGTACACACATGCATGCTTACATACACACACATATATACACATAAATGCTTACATACACACACATATACACACATGCATGCATACACACACATACATACACATATACACACATGCATGCATACATACACACACATACACATATACACACATGCATGCATACATACACACACATACACATATACACACATGCATACATACACACACACACATGTACACACATGCATACATACACACACATGCATACATACACACACATGCATACACACATACATACACACATACATACACACACATAGGGTTATAGGTTTTTAGGATTAGGATTAGGGTTTTAGGTTCTCAAGATTAGGATTAGGGTTTTAGGGTTTTAGGGTTTAAGGAAAAAATCTAAATATATAAATAAATATATATATAAAATAGGATAATTATATAGATAAATAAATATAAAACGTACTAGTGGTTTTAATAATTTAATTAAATATATATAATTAAATATATATAACTAAATATATAAAAATAGGATTAGTTAAGAAAAAATCTGAATATATAAATATATATATATATAAAATAGGGTTTTAGGTTTTTCGGATTAGGATTAGGGTTTTAGGATTACGGTTTTAGGTTTTTAGGATGAGGATTAGGGTTTTAGGATTTAAGGAAAAAATCTGAATAAATAAATAAATATATATAAAAAATAGGATAATTATATAGATTAATAAATATAAAAAGTATTAGTGTTTTAAATAATCTAATTAAATACATATAATTAAATATATAAAAATAGGATTAATTAAGAAAAAATCTGAATATATAAATAAATATATATATAAAATAGGGTTTTAAGTTTTTTGGATTAGGATTAGGGTTTTAGGTTTTTAGGATTAGGATTAGGGTTTTACGATTTTAGGGTTTAAGGAAAAAATCAGAATAAATAAATAAATAAATATATATATAAAATAGGATAATTATATAGATAAATAAATATAAAAAGTACTAGTGTTTTAAATAGTTTAAATAAATATATATAATTAAGTATAGAAAAATAGGATTAATTAAGAGAAAATCTGAATATATAAATAAATATATATATAAAATAGGGTTTTAGGTTTTTAGGTATAGGACTAGGGTTTTAGGGTTTTAAGGTTTAAGGAAAAAATTTGAATTTATATATCTATATATATATATATATATATATATATATATATATATATATATATATATATATATATATATATATATATATATATATATATATATATATATATATAATAGGACAATTATATAGATAAATAAATATAAAAAGTACTAGTGTTTTAAATAATTAATTAAATATATATATTTAAATATATATAGATTAGGGTTTTAAGATTAGGGTTTTAGGTCTTTTTAGGTGTTTAAGTATTTAGGTTTTAGTATTTCAGGTTTAAGTCTTTAGGAGTAAGATTTTTAGGTTTAATAAAAAACCAAATGATCTAAAATGTCCATATTGTAGCAGATGGATTCTTTGGATCTGGAGGAGAGAACGGCATGTCCTTGCACTCAATGCAAGTATCAAATTTATCGAAAACGATAGATTTGTACTGCATATCTTAGAGAGTATGGATCCTTTGATAGGAATCCACTAGAAAACCTATGCTACCATTCACATGGTCCCCTAGGTGAACAGATGGACCCAAACAACATTGCACCAGTAACCTCTCGTGGACAAAAGAGAGCAAAGAAGGACTTAGACATACAAGCAACTACTAATAATATTACACAGAATGAACATATGGAAAAGATGCTCAAAGCATTTTATGAGATGGACGAAGATCATGATGGTGAAGAAGATGTCGAGTGTTTCATGGACACAATAGAATTTCCACGATAAAAAGTCGATGAAGAATATGAAAACATGCGAAGACTAGCTCGTTTACCACTTTAGAATGGAGCAAAGATATCTGTACTACGTGCGTCACTCGCAATAATTAATTCGCAATCCATTTATGGATGGTCAGATAGTACTGTCACTGAATTGTTCAAGTAAGTGGAGAACAAATTGGCTTTCATTGTTGTATCAAAATAACTTTATTTACTAATATCGTTTTAATTGCTTATTGCAAGCTTCTTAAAGATCAATTTTTGCTAGAAGGCAATGACGTGCCTCCAACATGTGGAGATGCAAAAAAACTTTTACAGTCCATTAGAATGGATTATACTAAAATTCATGCTTGTTTGAATGATAGCATTATCTTTCGGAATGAATATGAGCATCTCCACGTATGTCCAAAGTGTGGAGCAAAAAGATTTAGAGAAGACCTTGTAGGCGAAGCAATCCCCGCAAAGGTTCTTCACCACTTTCCTATCATTCCATGAATTAAGAACATGTTTAGATGCAAATCTATAGCTGAGTTAATGTCATGGCATACACAGAGCAGGTCTAGAGATGGTGTAATGCGAGTGTCTGATGACTCTGATGCTTGGAAGCACATAGATAGTAAGTGGCCAGAGTTTGCTAGTGAGCCTCGGTCCATACGTCTAGGCCTAGCTATGGATGGAGTGCATCCATTTGGTTTACGCAGTTCTTCATGGAGCACATGGCGTGTATGTTTGGTGAATTATAACATCCCACCATGGCTGGCCACAAAGAAAGGTCATTTATTATTAGCTCTTATTGTATTAGGTACTCTTCCAGAAAGTCTTCGACCTCTTCCACGTTTTCCAATGAGCACATGGCTAGATACAGCGGTTTCTCAACCAAAGGCAGTGGGTGAAGATATCTCTAAAGCAGAAGAAGAACTCGCAAAGGGGTGTGATTGGGAGTATACTAAATACGGTGCACTATGGCCTCATGGACCATAGTGCACTATGGTCTCTAAAGAAGAAGAAGAACTCGCAAAGGGGTGTGATTGGGAGTATACTAAGTACGGTGCACTATGGTCTCATGGACGACACTTTTGGATCGCACGAATCAATAAAAATAGGTCTACTTTTGATAGTGGGGTGATGGTGAACTTTTTGCAAAAAAGTAGAGCGAGTGCAAGAGATGATAATGCTCAAGAAGGCTAGCTAGATTATTGTGGTGTGATTCAAGATATCTTGAAACTATCTTTTAGGAAGTTTGATTATTTTGTTTTTGATGTGAAATGGTTCAAAGTAGCCACCTCTAGAAGAAACGCAACAGTGAGGTGGGATAAAAGCGGTTTGCTTCAAGTCGACTCCACAAAATTATGGACGGCTGAAAGGGATACATTTGTACTTCCCAAACATTGTGAGCAAGTTGTTTTTATACCAGATTCAAAAGAACCAGAGTGGCTATTTGTTTTACAAGTCGCCCCACATAGTAGACAAACTTGTGAGAATATAGATGTATAAGATAGTTCATCTGTAGTGGACTAAGAGATTCATTCGATAGCCGAGGAGGAAGAGATCATTGTTCGAGAAGAAGAGGTCATTGTTTGAGAAGACGAAATAATAGACAATGATTAGGAAGAAACCAACATAGAAAGCAATTTAGAAGCCATCAATATAGAGATAGATATTCTCGGTGCATCAGATCTTCAAAAGGA